>OX465251.1:0-124000 GCA_949987775.1 Aproaerema taeniolella
TCCTATACGACTGAAGTTTGAAATCACGATGAAGGATGTCGACAAATTTATTGTGGAGTTAGAAGAGAGAAAACCAAAGGAGTTCAATTAAGTCAGGTCCGTATTACACAACGCGACTCAAACTCTGATCTATAAGTACTATAGTAACAATCGTCTGTGTCTTTTTCATAGTGAGAGAAAGAAACGATCGATACTCATACTCATACTCATACTCATAGTTTATTGCGTTTCCACATTGAACAATAGATGTTACAAAAGAAGGTTAGTAAACATGTAGAACCCTGCTAGGGCACAGCAACTTAACTTAAAACAATATGGTACTTATATCTAACTAAAAAATAAAAATAGGAATCATAAATTATTTACAATAATAATATCTTATTAGTAATAATGTTAATTCACATGTAATTCACTTAGTATCAAAGAATTCATTAAGGGTGTAGTAACATTTTTTACATAAGTAATCTTTTAGGCTTCTTTTAAAATGATGTGGATTATCTATAGCAGAGATGGAATTTGGGATATAATTATACATTTTTACACACATGGCATATGGACCGCTGTTTACTATTTTTAATAGTGAAAATGGAAGAGCAAGTCTGGTTCGAGGACGCAGTGCTGGTGGGCGCGAGTAGATTGGGAATAGGTTCAAGTTTCTCTTTACAAACATACATGCTTCTAATATATATATTGATGTGAGGGTTAATATATCATATTTGATAAAATATGGCCTGCAACTTTGCATATTATCTATGTTGGCTAGAATACGAACACATTTCTTTTGGAGGATAAATAATTCTGTGATATTAGTGCTGTTGCCCCATATGAGGATACCATACTGGAGCCAGGCATGTGCATAAACATAGTATGCACACATTGCCGATTTGAGGTCTGTATTCTTTTTTAATTCATATAGAGCGTACGTGAAGCGGGATAGTTTGTTTGCTGTTACATTTATGTGTTCCTTCCAGTTTAAATTTGAGTCTATTGTCATGCCTAAGAGTTTGTAAGTGTTAACAAGTTCTATTTGTGTGTTATTGTATTTAAAGTCGATTTTTAGTGGGGGTTTTTGATATGGGTGAAATTGAATTACTTTTGATTTATTAATATTTAATATAAGATTATGATCATTTAACCAGTTTATTATTTTGTGAAGTATCGTATTCAATGAATTATTTAAGTTAGATTCATCTCGGCAGGGAAAGACAATCGAGATATCGTCTGCAAATAATGTGCAATGACTATTTATTTCGTACGGCAGATCATTAACATAAAGCAAAAATAGTATACATCCCAGGACACAACCTTGGGGAATAGAGCCTTGCAAAACTATTTCTTGTGATCTAATTTTAGAAATTGATCTTCTAGAGATATCATAATGATCGATTTCAACGTATTGCTTACGGTTTTTTAAGTAGGAAGCAAACCAATCATGGGCTATGCCTCTTACACCTATCCCATATAATTTTTGAAGAAGAATGTTGTATTTAACTCGGTCATATGCCTTGCTTAAGTCCAACAATAATCCTATTGCGTACTCTTTATTATTAATTATCTTAAGTATTTCTTGAGTATATGTAAAAACTGCTTGGTTAGTGGAATATTTTTTTCTAAAAGCGTTTTGGTTCTCATTGAAAATTTTATACCTTTCGCAGAAAGAATAAAGGCGTTGACACATTACAGATTCTAGTATTTTTGAAAATGTTGAGAGGAGAGCTATTGGTCGAAAGTTACTGCAGTCTGTTTGAGGTCCTTTTTTGTGCACGGGTTTAGTTATAGATATTTTGAGAGAATCTGGGAAACAACCTGTTGAAAAGGACTGGTTAATTAAAAATGTAAGGGGAAGAACTAGTTCGTCCGCACATTGCTTAATAAGAGTAGGGGGGAATTCGTCATATCAGAAGCTACGTTTATTTTTTAACTTTTTAATAACACTATAAACTTCGGATGGGTCTGCTGGTCGTAAATAGAATGAGTTTTCTGGGGTAGTTACAACGGGCCTACCGCATGGTTCAAGTGATTGACCATCACTGCTAGTTGGGCAGTTTCCGACAGAGGCAAAATAGGTATTGAACTCATTGGCTACTATGTCGGGGTCATCTGTGATTTTATTTTCAATTTTTAGTTTTATGTTATTTTTAGATTTTGTAGGTATTTTATTTGTTTCTTTTTTAACTATTTGCCACGTTGTTTTGATTATATTGTTAGAGTTTTTGATTTTATTTATGTTTTGTATCTTTTTAGAAAGTATAATAGCTTTTTTAAATGTTTTTTCATACTGTTTGAAATGTTCATATAATATATTACTATGAGTTTTTGTTATAAATATTTTTAAGAGGCGTTTATGTTTGCATGATTTTTTAAGCCCAGTTGTTAACCAAGTTTTTTTATTTTTATTTTTTAATTTTATTAATTTTTTAGGTATAGATTCATTAATCTTGTTGTTCAAAATGTTAAAAAATGAATTGAAATTATTATTTGTATCAGAATCTAAGGTTATTATTCTATTCCAATCTACTTTTTGTAATTCTAATTTAAAGGATTGAATGTTTTTTTCACTAAATAATCTTTTTTCCATATACCACGTATTTACATAGTCCACATTTACATTGGGAATAGACAACAACACCCTCTTATGGTCAGAAAAACCGAATTCTTCAACAGAAACAGTTAAATCGGCATTAATAAAATTAGTGAAAACACGATCTAAGCCAGTGGATGAATCATGAGTAATTCTCGTGGCCTCCTTTACGTGTTGATAGAAGTTAAAGCTCTTCATAATATTTATTAATTTACGTGTACGAGGTGTCGGATCTAAAATATCTGAATTGAAGTCTCCACCAATCACAACATTAAATTTATTATACTTCTTATGCAAATGCTGTAAAAGTTTTGTTAAAGACTCGAAGAACAAATCAGGTTGTCTATTGTTGTCTGGCCAGTATATTGTAATTAATATAAGTTTAGATTTCGTAATTTCTATAGCACTTACTTCAAACAGAAATTCTACTGAAAATTTTACAATATCTTGACGCTCTGTAAATTGTAATGCATCGTTTTCTTTAAGAAATATGCACACTCCACCTTGTTCCCGACTTGATCGACTATAGAACGAGGCAAGCTTATATCCATCAAGAAATAAAAGGTCTGTTTTTATTTCTGTTATTAATGTTTCAGTTAGGCATATTGCCTGAATGTTCTTCTCTTGTGTAATTAATTCTAATAAATTACGTTTTTTATTTAAACTTCTAATGTTTTGGAAAAGTATGTTAAAAGTTCCGAAAATTCCGAAAATTACACCGTTTATTCTGGGATTCAGAAATCATGGGCTGTGATTGTAAGGTCTGTCTCGGTGTCATAGAGGAGGTAGTAGAGTTAGGTGAGACACTAGTTGTCTGGTAATTTACCTGTTGTATAGGTAGTTCGTTATTAGTTATTTTATAATCTTTGCCATCAATCTTTAGTTTATTATCAATTATGTTAGCACGGTGGCCATTTTTTCTTGCCTCTATTAAAATCTCTATTAATCTTTTTCTATTTTGTATTTCTTCAGGTCCTAAGAATTTCGAAACATATAATCCTGTGTTTTTAAAAGCGTTTTTGTTGCTAATTATGAAGTTTACCATTCTTTTGCTTAATATTTCAATAACAATCGGTCTTCGATTTCCCCTTCTTCCAATCCTGTGAAATACTTCTATATACCCTGCTAAATTGACGCTCAGTATGTCTTGGAAAAGGAACACCAATCTATTATAGAGTTCATTTTCTGTTTCTTGTGTATATTCTTCCAGACCATATAAGACAACTTTTTTTGTATTTTCACATTGGCTCATAGCTTGTTTGTAGTTCACAGCATCTGGGGAATCATTCTTGAACGGTACTGAAAGGTTCTTTTGTATTTCATTTATTTCAGTTTGTATTTTGATATATTTTGCTTGTAGATCTTCAAGGGTTTTCGTAGTTTTGGTTATCTCTTTTTTAATAGCATTTTGTTCAACATGAACGGTGCCTAAGGAAGTGTTGGTCTCTGTCTTTATTTCTCCCTTAATTTCATTTTTTAATTGGTCCATGGCTATTGCTACCTGTGAAGCTATAGTGCATCTAATTTCATTAATTATTGACTGTCTGTTTCTTTCCAGTTTCAAATCCAGCAGTTTTTCAAATTGCGCCAAGGTAATGGTATCCGATGTAGTCGAGCTGTTTTGCAGGTCAGCGTCAACGTACTCTTGACAAAATGTCTTAAGTAATTTACTTTCTGAGTAATTTCAGTTTGAAAATGTAAAATATAATTAAAAGAAAATCGCCGTTTAAATTGATTTAAAAGTTCTCGCGTCACGGCTATAGTGTATTCGCGGAGTAAACCAAGCAAAGCGCTTTCTCTGTCCCACATTTCATACAAATTGAAAAAGACAGAAAATGGTCTAGCCCCGCCCAGGAGCGCTTGCGACCCGTTTGAAATCTTAGGGCGCTAATGCTTTAGTGAGGAATTTTTATACCTATTTTTGATGAGGAATTTTATACAGAATTTTTTAAAATGAAATAAGAGCTACCGTGTGATTTAGTCTTTATTTGTAATACAAAAAAACCAAAAAAATAAAAAAATCAACATTAAAGTAAAACTGTGAAGGTGTACCTAAAATATGTTACACATCATAACCTTTTCAGTTGAAGAAAAGGCCCTTTTAGGCCTTTTTTGCACTCTTCCTTCCGCCATATTCACAAGAACCAATAAACTCGCCAAGTCGTCGGGTAAGCAATCAAACGGAATCCAGTACACAAGCCAAGTCCACACAATGAGCACAAAACAACAGTCCGAAAAACAAGCCAGGTCAAAGATAAATAGAAATGATTGCAATGAAGCAGGTACGCGGGAGACGTCTGAACGGCATGGAGTGTAACGACAGACTAATTATGACTTGCATTGTGATCACGGCCTAAGTGTCCTATCTGCAACTAATCACGTAAAAGCGCAATTTCATTCGGCGAATACACTATAGCATTAAATTGGATTCTAGTAATATTAAAATAATAGGATAAAATGCAAAAAATATGTAAAATACATTTTTGGTGAAATCCACATGAATCAAAATCCAAAATCCACTCATTCATTACAAGCCTGGGTTATCTATCAAGAAAGATACCACGTTAATGTGGCGCGAAGGGTGGGGAAGGTAATCAACCTCAGGTCTGTTCTTTACCAGTCAGTTGGTCACTCACTGTCACCATGATCTTTATTAATAAAAAAAAGCAACTCATACCCATTGGTGTGCTCTTGACTACGATCTTGCCCTAGACCTTCTACGGTGGGACGAGCTTACAGTATAGTGTTAAAAATAAGGTTGAAATTCACTACGTTAATTACTCGTAAAACGCAGAGACATTGCTCGACTGGAACCACCCCTAGTAGACCGCTTCCCGCGCTGCTGGTACGCCGCTTCTCGCACCAATCGTACACCACTTCCCACGGTGCGGCCATTGAGAAGGTTCCGGGAAAGATTCCCGGTGGGGACGTTGTAAAATAAATATCTATTTATGATCTTTAGAATTTCCCCAGTTTGGATAGGACATTGACTTTTGATCTTGACTTCATATCAATGACAGCATAAGAACTAAGAAATGGCTAGTAATTCAGCATAATGAGTGGAGTAATAAGTACTGATAAGTCCTATTGTCCCTCCTGATACACTACAGGATATCAATACTAAATAAAACTTGTGGCCCCATTGGTGGAGGTAACGGGTGCGGACATCAGACTAGAAGGAAATCACCTGATTGTTTGAATAAAAAGATGATTCCATGCTAAGGAAGGCACTTTAGGCCCGCTACTATGTCGGTACATGACCCACTGCGGAGGTCGATAGTCAATAACTTCGACACTAGGGTTTAAGAGGCTTACCGCGGAATATACAAGGTGGAATTTTTAACGCCATCAGCTGCTCTAGCATACGGAATGAGCCTTCTCTCTCATGAGAGTATAGACATCCAAATCAACGCAAGAAAAAAAAGACCCTTTTTTATTATAAGATGGGTTAACTCTTGACCTCAATCTTGACTATACGGTCAAAGATAAGGTCGACGATGGAGCGAGTTAACCCTGAAAATGCCTATAAAGGCACTGGTACTCCCACGCACCGACGGAAAACAGCAATCTGTTTGGTATCGGACTTCGGTAGGAGGGTGGTCGCGAACCAGACGGCCCTTTACAGAGCCTACCACACCGCATGAGACCATAGGACGACACCTCAGATTCACCAAAAAAATGAAGTGTCGTCGCCTGAGATGGATTACTAGGAGGCAGGTCTCATTTTTGTTTCCTTAGTCGCCTCTTACGACACCCACGGAAAGAGATGGGGTGGTGTTATTCTCAACCGATTACCACACGGCAAAAATTTGTATTAAGAGAAGGTTTCATTTCTCTTGCGCTTTGATTTGGCTATACGTCCTTTTAGCAATTCAAGATCATGTGTCCAATTAGCGGCCATTTTTTAAAAACAATCGGCAGTTGTTTTGCTAAGTGGTAAAACTTTCTCTTTTTCCAAAATCGAAGACATGAACATAATAATAATAACGCTAGACAGACTTCCCAAAGCATTTTGATTTTTTTTATTTAATCTGATGTATGTACTCTATCAATGTCGTTCAACACAATACTAAGATAAGAACTGGCTCAATTTTATTTGAAACATTACAGTTACCTAGTTTTTAAGTTTGCAACGAATGCAAACAAAAAACTTAAAACATTTTATTATGGCATTTAAATAAATAGGAAAAATCGAAGAAAGTTACAAGTAGACATAGTAATTATTATACAAAAAGAAATACCCCTTGGGAATTATTTATTTACATTATCTATTTAGGAAATCTATAACATTGTGGTTAATATTCTATAAAATACATCAGTACTTGTTTAAGTAGTAAACTTGGATCAAGGGGTCCACAACTTAGTTAAATTTTAGAGGAGACGAGTTTAGTAAATCCTTGATAGGTACGCCGCATAGAAAATTTCAAGAGAAGTCATGTTCCACAAAAGCTGGAATATTAACCTAGTGGAATTATAATCCTCCGCGACATTACAAATTGCCTGGAAAAATTTCAATTCCACGAAACATAAGGGTCTTAAGGGCCTGCATGAAACTACCTACAGAATTAGTTAGGTAAGGCTTTTTTTGCGGTTAGTTTGGGTTGCATAAATATTGTAAAAAAAGCTTTAATTGCCAATTACTACCACCACCACCATAAATCTCTAACCACTTTAGTTAGAGATTTATAAGGGTGTAAGGAATAGCTTAGCAAACCCCTAAAAGGTGGAATCTACCCATAATTATGATCGTCTACTGGGCCCCGATTTTGTAACTTCAGTTGTGTGTCGATGGAATGGTTGCCATTTTATCCGTTCAGGTGACGAAATTGAGAACTATCCAAATTTCATACATCTAATGATGGCTGCTTTGTCTGGTGGCGCCACCGCCAACTGAATTTTCATTTGCTAAGTAGTTTACGTTCGGTTAGCGGTGGCGCTGCTGGTCAGGGTGGTTGTCAGCAAGTATATGAAAATTAAATAGTTCTCAATTTCGCCACCTGAACTAATAAAATGGCCTCCATTCCATCGACACACAACTGAAGTTACAGAATCGGGGCCCTGGTATCTTGTGTACCTGAAACACCTAAAAATTCTCATTTCTAAACTATGAATTGGCTAGCTAAAGTTAAGGATGTGGATTATCTCGCGAAATTAAAAATCTTTTCCCATGGAACAATAAGCCGGCACATGAAAATTCTCCTCTCTAACAACCTGAATTTTCCTAAATTCCTTTCGATCAACAATACACTAACAAGATTTCGAGTTGTGCCAAATAAAGTCTCGGTAAATAACAGCGCACATGAGACGTAAGCTCTTATTTTGTTGTTTTTATTATTTTTCACTTTATGACAGGTGCCATGGTTGTAATTAGGTTGAACTAAAAACTACTTTGAATCTTCTTCACGCGGACAGCAAATAGCTTTGATTTTGTACAGGCCCGGGATTTTGTACATGACCCGTTATGTGGTTTGGGTTTTGCTGATCGAAGAAAATTCCCATTTACCTACGAATAAATTAAATGTTTCTGACGCTAAATATAGTTTCTGTGTAACTTTTTTCGTTTTTTTCCTTCTATTCATCTTCTTCGTACATTTTAAGTAACCAAATGTTTATAGTTGGTTACCTTAAGTTACTTACCAGTTTTATGGGGCAATAAGGAAACGTCGTGGCCTAGTACATAAGGACCATCACAATCGAAAAGTATTATTAAAATAGGCTACATATTGTCACAGTATTACAGTACCTACTCTTTATATTGTTTCTTAACTACACCAATTAAGAAACAATAAAAATAAATCTAATTAAAATTAAATTAAACCTATTGATCACCAAAAGTTTTTAAAATAAATCTGAAATTCTAACTAATTTGCAAGGAAGTATCAAAATCATCTTGACGGTTTCATTGAAGTTTTGTTTATTCGTTTTGTCAGAAGCTGTATTTTGAAAAGATATATTTGATTTTTTAATAATAAAAGTTTATTTGTCACCAATAATTTTGGTGACAAATAAACTTTTATTATTATTTTAATACCTACTTGGTAGAATAGGATTTTATGTTTAAAAAAAACAACGGGTTGCAATCCGGGAGTGCCGGCAGAAGTGAAAACTTGAACATTAACGTTGTGCATTACTATGGAAATAAAACAAAATACACAAAAAGAGTCCGTTATTCTGTCAGGATTCGAACCCTCGTCCTGTTGCTTACAATCTGGCCACTTTTCCACTCGACCAAACTGTCTACTTTCAATTCTGTAAAATAGTCTATCGGTATTTGCGCACTATGTGCGAATAATGGTTGACATCGTTGACATCTGTCACAGAGATAATTTTACCATAGGGCTGCCATCCGTCCGGGTTTCCACCCATACTTCAAAGTACACAACGCTGCTAAAGAAGTTTTCACTTCAAAAAGGTGGCAACCCTATTCTACACTTTTTTGATCACATCTGACGATCACGGTAGCGTGACATCTGACGCGAGTTCATCTCGAGTTTAACATTTTTACCCATAGGTACTAAAAGTGCTCAACGCCGCTAAAGAAGTTTTCACTTCAAAAATTTTCATGTGACAACAAAACAGACGTTCTTAAAAATACGTGGTTTTATCACAAATAAATATGGTCGAAGATCCTTTGTAACATAACATAAGGAGCTGATTAATTGGATACTTACTTACAAAAAAAAAACGTACATTATCATCACAAAAGACACAATGTACAATTTATTTGTTTTACCTGTTAATGACATTAAAGTCATGTAAACAATTTTTTCCAAATGACTTAACAAATGAATGCAGTTAAATAAGTGTCGTCAGTATTTGCAACAGGCCGAGTACAATAGTGACAGTGCCGCAACAACAACGCGGTCCTATGTCAACATTGACAACGCCATAGGGCGAGCGAGCAAGCCTTTGCGCGGGATCCTCGCGCAATCGAAGTGAAGTTTCAGCGTGAGCCCAGAGTGAGTTTGTCGTTATCGTGCTAGAGCTGCTGGAACATGGATATACCTTCAAAAGTAAATATCGGGTCACTTTAATTATAATTAACTCGATGACGCTAACCTACTCGTGACATTAAAAAACTCTTTTCAGGGAACTCATATGGAATGCCCAGAAAGAAAAGTACTTTCTGTGAAAATAAGGCAATCAGCTAATCGCTAAACTTGAATAGAAAGGCAAACATTCAGTTCATAATAATAATACATCATAATTATTTTTTTCCAGTTATAATAAGAAAGAAAGTAAGAATAAGGAAAATATTCTTTTAGTATGACTGTATTTACGCCAAGTGTACTTCATATTAACTAGCCAAATTAACACAGTCAGTCACCCCCGCTGCTTGTAGGTACCATTTATTTGTTTTACCTGATAATATTGACTTTGAAGATACATTCACGCTAATAATAACAGGGTTGACTGTTCTTTTGAACTTGAATATTTTTATAAGACAGGTAATATTAATATAAGCTGTTTAAATCTGACCTATATTGTGCTGTGTTGTGTATCGCTATGTTTATTTGTGTGTTTGTGGTCTACATTGCTCCACCGTACAATCAAGGCACATATAAAATAAATTTAATTCATAAATCGTTTAAATAAGCAAAAATATTTCTTTCAATTTTTTTTTCTTTAACTTTAAAAAATATACACATTTAATATTTGAATGATTGTATTTACAAAATGTTCTGGCAAATTGTCTTCAGTTGTTTAGGGATTTGGTTAGTTAAAAGAAGATGGGAGACCAGAAAGTTGGTTAAACTATCAAAGGAATTAAAAAGTGATTTGCCAAGTCTGCCTTTCATCGGACAAGCGTGCAATTTCATAGGTAACGATGAAGGTATGGTAATTATTGTTAATCTTATTTAATAAATAACTAAGACATACATATATACATATACAGAACTTTAGGTAAATCTCTTTCAACTTCTCGGGTGGTTAATCAGTCCATGAAACTGTACAACTTCCCCAAGGAACATAGGTCAAAATACAAAAAAAATATTTGAGTTCCCATACAAACTTCATCAGCATAATATTATTATAGCGCTTTTTGTATGGGGGATCAAAACTTTTTTTCTTTTTTATTAATCTCTGGTCGTGGGTGCTTGTGTCTGTCTTTATGTACGGCTCTAGACTATTATGCCAACCGTATTAGAAGACTCCTAAACGAAAAAGAGAAGAAAAATTCAATTTGATTTGCGTTCTCTAATAGAACACGTTACAAAATTTTTAAAACTGCAACTTAACTGTTAATTTCAGAACAAATGACTTCTTACCAGATGGTCAGTCAAGAAGCTATAAAAAACAATGGCCTGACCTCCATATGGATCGCGCACATGTTATTTGTAGGTGAGCCATTTAATACAGTCATAAAACGCCATTTTAGAATCGTATTACAGAACGCGACTCTGATCGATACTTGAGTAGCAGTCGTCTTTGTCATTTTAATAATAAGAGAAAGAGACAATCAATATTTAGGTATAGATCAAGACTTGAGTCTCCTTCTATAATACGGGCCTTAGATTCGATTTATGGCATACTGTAACAGACTGTATGGAGTATTTATCTAATAATGTGATTGCTTCCAAGCAATCAGGCCACCTTGTTGCACATTGTGTTTCATGTTATATTTTGTCTTGTGTATTCTTGTTATGTCTTATGTGCAAAATAAAGTCCGAATGCAAAAAGCTAAATAAAGTTCCACATTTCCCCCTTTCAGTGGTAGCCGATCCAGCAATTGCGGAATGTGTTTTAAAGAATTTTCTGGAAAAAGGTGAAATTATGAAGCACTTGCAAGAAATTATAGGGAACGGGAGTGTATTTGCACCAGGTGAGAGTGGTAATTCAATAATAGGGATTTCTATTAATCACATTATTTTAGTCATCAATCCGAAAGAAAGGTAAGTAGGCCATCTGTGTAGAAAATAAAAATGCTAGTGTTGTTTTTGAGGCCCCAGAAGCTCCACAGTTCTGAAGGTTTTTATATGTATTAGTGGAGAACTTGAATAGTTCTTCGGCTGTGCTGGGAATACGTAAACATTTTACAGTTGATTTGTGTTTTCCCTTGTAAAAACAATGATTACTGAAGTTTGTGTATAAATAAGAACAAACCATTAAATTTGTTTCTTAGAGAAAACTTTTTAATTTTCCATCAATGTCAGCTTCCATCATCTATGACCTTGGTCGAGATTGAGGTCAAGAGTTATAAAAAAAAAACAACGGGTTGCACTCCGGGAGTGCCGGCAGAAGTGAAAACTTAACATGTATTACTTCCTTGCGGTCTACTCTCCCTCCGCGGTCTCCCCTGCGATCAACTCATTTTTTACCCATCCCAAAAAGTGCACAACAAAGAAGTTTACACTCTCCCTACTTCTTACGAATTTTCGATCAGGGTCACGTGTCCTGATGCGATTTACTTATACTAGTAAGGATTTTATTGTTTCCAGTATCAATTTGGCGTCCAAGGCGCAAGATTCTCGCTCCCGCGTTCAGTCCTCACAACTTGAACAGTTTCGTGGAGAGTTTTGTTAAACAAAGTAGTACCATGGTAGATCTGCTGAAAAATAAAGTTGGTGCAGGTCCCTTTCCTATCTGGAGTTATGTAACTACTTATGCTATGGATGCTGTGAGTGGTATGTATTTAACCTAAAAAATTAAATCAAAATTCAGTCTTTCCAATAAACGATAACGTATAAAAAATTTAAAAGTACCAATTCCTGATTCAGATTTGTTGCCAATACACTAACTGGGACTAATAAATTGTGTCGCTTATCGTATAGCAGTACGCGGAGGAATGCGCACAGATAGGACAAATGTATCAGATTTATCATTGAGTAAATCCTCCACTAAATCATCATCATTAATTATCATTTTCACGATACGGTCGGCATCTATGAACGACCCTTACACTGATATAGCATCACAGAAGTGAAGCTACTACGTTAGTTTCATAAAATTTCTTAAAGATTGTTTTACTTTTTTAGAAACAACATTGGGATTAAAAATGGATGCCCAGAAAAACCGCAGCCATCCATTTATACAAATGTTTGGAAAGGGAAGCCGGATCTTAACCAATCGGCTCATCAGTCCCTGGCTCCACAGTGACATCATCTTCATGCTTACTTCTGACTTCTACTATTTGAAGACATGCAAACATTTCATAAAAGACTTCATTGATGGGGTAAGACTAGTATTATCTAAAGTTTTTTTAAGAGACCGCCAAAACAATTTTCAAACGGATTTTATCGTGTTTTTCAGATTATTAAGTCTAAAAAAGAGGCGATCGATATCAGGAAGAAATTCCACGAACTGAGTAAGTTAATACTTTTGTCTGGTATGCATGGGTAATATAAAAAGAAACAACCACTTAATTTCATTTCATTTGCAAAAAGAAATGAATTGAGAACATACGCATGCAAAAATATGAGCTAGTGAATCTTATTAATTATGGTTACTGACCAATTGACAACAGAAGCAAATAAACTGAAGCTGTTTCACATTCCTCGATGTTTATAAATAATTACTATCTTTCCGCCCGCGGCCCGCCCGAAGTTATATCGGGCCCAGCTATAGTATAAAATGTAACCTATGTCCTTTCCCAAAGTTGAATCTATCTATGTACCAAATTTAATTAAAATCGGTTCACTAGTTTAGGCTTGAAAGTGTAACAGACAGACAGATAAAGTGACTTTCGTATTTAAAGAAATAAATAAAATAAATAAACGCTAAACATTCAAATTTATAATATTAGTAGGGATAGGGATTAGTAGGGATATAAATAATTTGAAAATATTGTTACGAATATTGTTATTTTTCAGACTGTGAAAAGAAAACTAGAAAATCCTTTTTGGAACTTCTAATTAAAACTTCCGAAGGAGATAAAGGATATACAGACATTGAACTCCGAGAAGAGACATTAGTTCTGTTAACGGCGGGTACTGATGCGTCTGCTGTAGGGATCTGTTTCACGCTCCTAATGCTGGCAAGATATCAAGATGTACAGGATAAAGTTTACAAAGAGTGAGCACCAAACCATAACTTTATATCAGAACGAGCTTTACCTGCATTAGCAAATCAAGCCAACCCGCCAATTTTTTGTCAAACTCAAACTATTTTAAAGAAATTTATAGGAAACATTTTCATTTTAGCTGATTACGTTATCCTACAAAAAATAAAATGTTTGTCTTTACGAGAGACATAGTCGATTTAGGAGAAATGTGACATAGTCAATTTTTCTGTGTGACATAGCTCACAGCAGCAGCGTACAGCCTGAAATAAATAAATAATAAATAAATGATTATTTAATTTAATTTTAATTCGAGACTTGAACTCACAAAATACGACTTTGTCACAAATCTCCTGTGTCAGAATTCACTTAGGTCTCCCCTAATTATTTAGATTTTTTTATTTGATGTCTTTCTAAGTGAAAGATGCTGTGGTAACTCACAGCAGCATTGTGCTGAGTCAGCGTCTTTGTTTATAATCATCAGCCTATGTTAATCCACCGCTAGATGGCACGCTACTGAGCTCGATTTTCAGCTCTCCCCCTGCAACCACTACCCTCTACCTTACGAATGTCGTCACCCCACCTAGTAAGAGGGTACCCTACGCTACGTTTGCCGATTTGAGGTGTCCAGTTTAAAACTCTTCTGCTCCAATGACCATCGGTTCTACAAAATATATGATCAGCCAACTGCCACTTAAGCTTGCTAATGCGTCTTTGTTTCTTTTTGTCATTTCTTTATACATTTTTCTGGTTTCCTAAAATGTGTTTAGCTGTAAGTACTCTTCTTTATTGTGTCAATTTCAAACATCAATTTCAAACTTACTTTAACGAAGTAACGTTTCTATAATTTTTTAGGTTAGAAGAAATTTTCGGTAACTCGAATAGACCATTAGAACCTGATGATCTGAAGAATCTAAAATACTTAGATGCTGTGCTTCGAGAGACAATGCGGTTGTATCCTCCCGTGCCAGTGACTGTCAGGCATTGTGACAGGGATTACACTTTGCGTAAGTTAAATTGCATATCAAGTGATTTATAAATAGACACACGGAGTGAACAAATCTGAATATGTTAACTGAATTGTTGGGAATAGAGAGATTATTAACGATATCTCAAAATAGGTATCAAACATCAAGAAAGATAGAGGGGAAACCCAAACACTTATGCGACTAAATGTGTGTCAGTGGAGCCCTCCGGTCAGGTTCTCCTGTTAATAGAGTCACGACAACAGTCGAATTGAATCAAAGCACTAAGCAAAAAGAAGATGTAAACAGTTATGAATTTAAAAGACGTTGAGACATAGAGATAAAGAAAACATAAATGTCAGTGTGTTGATAATAAATACTTTTAATTTTTAAAGTTTTTAAAGTTGGTCCGAATCTGGACAAACTTGAAAAATTGTCACCGATGTAGAGTACTTTTATTTTCTTATTGTGGTTCGGCAAACTTCGTATTTCAACGTCAGTTGATTTTCAAAAGGCAAGAATGAGATAGACACTGTTTACCGAGAGACATTAAGAAAATAGAAACAAAGCGTTTCAGGAAGTAACGGGACCCAATAGCCTGATAGAAAGAAGTTGGCGAAACTTCAGAGCGGCTAGCCAGGAGAATCTGAAATTTGACAGATTCACTTTTTTCCACCTTGCTGTAGCTCAAGCACAACGTGCTCGTGGTGAAATGCGCCATGGTCAAATGTCAAAAAATGGTCGAAATAACAACGCCAGATGACAAGCAACCTTTGCGCAGTGCCGTCGCGCTATTAAAATGAAGTTCACCGTCATCTGAGTGGCGTGACATATGATTTTGTCGCGGGCCGTGTTAGCTATTTATACTGTTACTAAGTGCCCCTATTGTTGCAGCATCAGGAGTGACTCTGGTCAAAGGCTGCACTATGCTGATAAATAATTGGGCCATCCACCGCAACCCGCAGTACTGGGGTGAAGATGCGGAGCTCTTCCGGCCAGAACGATTCCTGGATACCCCCTTCAAACACCCAGCTCAGTTCATAGCGTTCAGTTATGGACCTAGAAACTGTATAGGTAAGAAAGTAGGGATGAAAAACTTTTTTTCAGTAATTTAATTTTCTCTTTGTCTCTCGTTTCGAAAATCAAAACAAAGCATATTTCCCAATGTAGGTCTCAATTCAAATTATAATATACCGCATACTTGGCTATTAGTCCATTGAAAAAATACATTTGGGGTTGCGTTTTTTAGAGGACGCAATTTTATTTTTTTGATGTGTAGGGGGGGTCAGTGTGAAGCTAAAACCAAGTTTGTGGGGTCGCCACCCTTGTCCCACGGCCGCCATCTTGAAAATAGGGGTTGAAATGGTTTTTACGGTATATCTCTTAAACTATTTATTTTATAAAAAAAATTTGTTAACATTTTTTGTTGCAAATTAAATTCTCTACAACTTTGGTTCAGTAACTTTTTGTCGTAGAACTATAAATAAAAAAGTTATAAGCGAAAATCTTCAGAAATTCGAGAAAAAAATTTATATTTTTCGATGTAACTTTTTTTTTATCATTTTACGAAAAAATGATATCAGACCATTTTTGTAGATCTTTATTTGAGGAACAACTTTTATTTGCATCATTTTTTCATTAAGTCAATAGCTAAGGTTTTACAGCGCTCCGAAGTGAGTACTATTTTTCAGTACTCTTAACTATACCTATATTATACATTTGTACTAATAATATGTCATCAGTTATTGTTTTTTTTTATTTATTTTTTATTTTTTTTTACTTTATTTTAATTTTTTTTATTAAAAATTTTGCAATTTTATTAAAAATTAATTATTGACTCTTTTTCACTCCATAACAGAATTTAACAATTATTGATTTTTAAAATAATTTAAAACCTGGCTTGGTAACTTAAGTTACCAAGCCAAGGTGGGCTGGCTTAAAACATGGCTTGGTAATTATAATGATCCTGAAGACTGGGGCTGGAAAAAATGTGGAAAATTATTGATGCCAGTGCAGAACTCAAAACCTCCAGCACCCCCTGAGCTTCTAAAATTGATTTTTTGCAAATGCAAAGGAAACTGTGGAGCGATGTGTGGATGTCGAAAAGCAGGACTGAAATGTTCTGCAGTGTGCTTCCATTGTTCTGGAGAGACTTGCAGCAACGTAATAGAACTCTCAGAATTAATTGATGAAAATGACTTTGATGATAAACCGCCAACATTAACACCCCTTCCTTTGCCAGTTCTCCTACTGGTATTTAATTTAGAAAGCCGATCAGATGCTGAGCCGCAGCCTGGTCCATCGAAACGACTGAGGACGGAGTAGTTGTAATTTAGAAAATCACCGTGGATTAGGCCTATCGGGGATACCACGTAAAAAAAACGCGCCTCTAGACTCTACCTCGTGGGTGGTGGGGAAAAGAGTCAATAATTAATTTTTAATAAAATTGCAAAATTTTTAATTAAAAAAATTAAAATAAAGTAAAAAAAATAAAATAAAAAAAAAAAACAATAACTGATGACATATTATTAGTACACATGTATAATATAGGTATAGTTAAGAGTACTGAAAAATAGTACTCACTTCGGAGCGCTGTAAAACCTTAGCTATTGACTTAATGAAAAAATGATGCAAATAAAAGTTGTTCCTCAAAAAACGATCTACAAAAATGGTCTGATATCATTTTTTCGTAAAATGATAAAAAAAAAGTTACATCGAAAAATATAAATTTTTTTCTCGAATTTCTGAAGATTTTCGCTTATAACTTTTTTATTTATAGTTCTACGACAAAAAGTTACTGGACCAAAGTTGTAGAGAATTTAATTTGCAACAAAAAATGTTAACAAATTTTTTTTATAAAATAAATAGTTTAAGAGATATACCGTAAAAACCATTTCAACCCCTATTTTCAAGATGGCGGCCGTGGGACAAGGGTGGCGACCCCACAAACTTGGTTTTAGCTTTACACTGACCCCCCCTACACATCAAAAAAATAAAATTGCGTCCTCTAAAAAACGCAAGGTAAGGCCTAAAAAATGTAACATTTCAATGGACTATATTGAAAGTGTTAGATTTGTACAAAATCAACCCGAAAATAATCTTATTCCTACAGTGCATTATGAAGCAATGGACCACCAAACTGAAAATTAATACATCCACAATTACAATAGAAACGGATCCAATCAAAATAGAGCGCGGGATTTTTCAGGGAGATGCTCTAAGCCCATTGTGGTTTTGTCTCGCTTTAAATCCATTATCCACCACTTTAAATGATTTGACAATAGGATACAACTTTAATTACCTACTATAGTGAATCTAATCTACAAACGGACCGACTGAATTCAAAATTAAATCATTTACTGTATATGGATGACATCAAGTTATTTGCAGAATTTCAAAGCGATTTACAAGATTTAGCGTTTTGTACAGAGTCATTCTCTAAGGATATTAGGATGGAATTTGGTATAGAAAAATGTAAAATCAATTCCGTTAAGGCAGGGCAGATATATGAACACCAATATCAATTGCAAACTGGAGAAATCATTGAGTCATTGGAAGAATGCTCAGCCTACAAATATTTAGGTTATAATCAATCAAAATTAATTCATGTCAAAGAAACTAAAATGACTTTAACCAATCAATTCAAACACCGTCTCAATGCTATTTTGAAAACACAACTTAATTCTAGAAACACCGTCAAAGCCATTAATACCTACGCAATCCCTGTTCTTACGTATTCATTTGGTGTAATAAACTGGTCCAAAAACGAATTGATAAGGTTACAAAGAATAATCAATACGTCAATGACTAGACATCGAAAACACCACCCAAGAGCCTGCGTTCAAAGACAAACTCTGCCAAGAGCCGATGGTGGGAGAGGATTAATTGATATAACCAATCTTCATAATAGCCAGATCACTACACTAAGAACGTATTTTCACACTAAAGCCACCACTTCTCTCCTACACAATGCAATAATTCAGAATGATCAAAAACTTACACCATTAAATCTGCAAGACTACTCCCCTCAAAACAACGAAAGAATAACAGACAGACAGACTAAACTAACTCAATGGAACCTGAAATCATTACACGGAAGACACCTCCAAGACCTCGACCAGCCTACCGTCGACAAAGATGCGTCGAACGAATGGTTGAAGCGTGGTGAGCTTTTCCCTGAGACGGAAGGTTTCATGATAGCTATACAGGACCAGACAATAGAAACCAAAAATTATCAAAAGTATATAATGAAGATCCCTAATTTAGTTAATGATACTTGCAGAAGATGCCAAAGTTCATCAGAGACCATCCAACACATCACTGGAGCTTGCAAAGCAATAGTGGAATCTGATTACAAACATCGGCATGATCAGGTTGCTAACATAGTTCATCAAAACCTTGCACTTAAATACAAATTAATTCAGAAAACACAGCCACGAACTCCGTACTACAAGTACTGCCCGGAGACTATATTAGAAAATGCAACACACAAATTATATTTTGACAGGACAATACTGACAGACAGGACTACCCATCACAACAGACCAGATATTACTGTACTAGATAAAATAAATAAAACTGCACTTTTAATCGACATTGCAATACCAAACACACATAACTTACAGAGTACAATAGCTCATAAAATTTCAAAATATACCGATTTGAAAGACGAAATCACCAGAATGTGGAAACTCCGTAACGTGAAAATAGTCCCAGTAGTGTTGTCTGGTACAGGAGTAATACCCAAACAGTTACATCAATCACTTAAGACTCTCGACCTACATCCGAAACTATACATAACACTACAAAAAGCCACAATCCTTAACACTTGCAGAATCACCAGGAAATTTTTACAAATAGGATCAAACGAAAGTACAAACACCCCTGACTCTGACTTGGCTTAGGCCCGTGAGAGAAAGAAGGTACCGGTTTGAAAGACCGAGCTGAAAAATCAGAGAAAAACAATAATAATAATAATAATAATAATAATATAATCGTTTATTTCGGGTAACTGTGACCCATAAGTTCTCATTACAAATTCAAATACATAATTAAATTAAACAATTGAAATTAAAAGCTATACAAAAATTACAGAAGATTACAAATACAAATACATCATTAAATTAAAAAATTGAAATTAAAAACTATACAAAACTATACAAAAATAATAAAATTGTCATTCACATAAAATTATACAATTAATAAGCAAAATTATAAAGGACTGAATAATTTAAAATAAATGTCAATAAAATAAAATATAATAAAATCAATAAATGACAATTTAAAAATTTAATTACGGCATCAATTTTGGCCCAGTGCCGTGAAGCTGTAGCCACCTTTTCAACATAGGGGAGTCCCACCGTTCAGCCAACACAGTCAGAATACCTGCATAGTTATTAAAAAAAAAAAACACTATTAGAAATGGAAACAGCAAGCAAAAACAACGGCTACAAGTATTTGAATAAGTAACGGGATTCGCGGGTTGTGCTCGGGGTGCGAAATTCAGATGAATGTAACATTTTTACATACATACACTCATGCCTAAAATCCCTAACGGGGTAGGTAGGCAGAGCATCAGTGGTTCTAGCGAACCACTTGATGCCACGTAATAATGATGTAATATTTTTGATGTGAAAATTATATTCGGGTATATTCGGAAAACCGACTGATTTGTGAGATACATTGTAGAAGCATTGCACTTAACCGACCTTCTAATGTTTATTCCGACCTTGTAGTCGAATATATTAGTACGCATATCGCATACAAAAATAAAAACTATTCAATATTTGTACAGAGCTTTAGGTAAATCTCTTTCAACTTTTTGGGTGGTTAATCAGTCCATGAAACTGAAAAACTTTCCCCTAGGAACATAGGTCAAAATACGAAAAAAAAATTTTGATCCCCCATACAAAATGCTCTATATGCTGATGAAGTTTATATGGGAACTTAAATTTTTTTCTTCGTATTTTCACCTATATTCCTAGGGGAAGTTGTTCAGTTTCATGGACTGATTAACCATCCGAGAGAGGTTGAAAGAGAGATACCTAAAGCCCTGTATATACAGGGCGATTTTTTTATCACTATCCAAATTTTTCTTACGGTGCTATGTCAGTAACGTTGGCAATAAGGAGGAAACAAATTTTTTTTAAAACATTTTCAGATGATTTCCTGTGGGTATAGGTCAATTACTAAACAATACATGAAACAAAGTGCCAGTACAATAAACACTTGCTAACATGACCTCGGCACTCGGCAGCTATGAGCGCGTGACATGTTATTTTGTCATGTCGATGCTGTTCTACCTGTTCCATATTTACGCTGTGCGTCATATCGAGAGGGCAAAATGACAAACATACATACTTACGCTCACACCTATAATCGCTAACAGGGTAGGCAGAGCATCAGTGGTTCTAGAATCACTTGATGCCACATTCGACATAAAATTCAAGGGTTATTAGATGAAACATGATGTTTAATAGTGAGAAGGTTTCAGCCTTTCGCCCAGAATACAGCAATAACCTCGCGTTCCACTTACTGACTTTTACAGTATGCCTGGGAAGAGTTGGCAGCTGGTACATTCTATGTTTTTCTTTCATAATCAGTCCAGCGTTGGGAGCAGAATGAGATACCTACAGTATCTGGCAAAACTTTGTCATCTTGCTTGTGCAAGCAGAGCTGGACCAGTAATGTACCCGTATCTAGGTACATATCTTTTAACCCCCGACAAAAAAGAGGGGTGTCAAGTTTGACGTGTGTGTCTGTGTGTCTGTGTGTCTTTCTGTGGCATCGTAACTCCTAACCGAACAGGCTGGTGATTTCGATGAGATTTTTTAGTTTGAAAGCTGACGTAATCAAAATGGTTCTTAGTTATAAATGATCAAAATTGGTTCAGACTTATGAGCCATTAAATGTCGGGGTTGGTATTTTTTTTTTATTTAGATTTATTTCTACCGCAGGTTACCGATACGCAATGATGTCCACAAAGACAGCTCTAGCCAACCTGTTGCGTCGCTACCGTGTTCTCCCGCCAAAACCAGAAGAAATTCACAAGCCTATACGACTGAAGTTTGACATCACGATGAAGGATGTCGACAAATTTATTGTGGAGTTAGAAGAGAGAAAACCGAAGGAGTTCAATTAAGTCAGGTCCGTATTACACAACGCGACTCAAACTCTGATCTATACTATAGTAACAATCGTCTGTGTCTTTTTCATAGTGAGAGAAAGAAACGATCGATACTTAATCATAGATCAAGACTTGAGTCTTCTTCTGTAATACGGGCTTTATAGGTCATACAATTTCTTCAAATGGACTAAGGGCGTTAGTGTAGGGTGTAATTAGGAGCATAAATTGCAGAAATAAAATTATTGGTTTTTAAATTGAAAAATGTAAGAATCAGAATAACAAATTTTGTTAAGGCCAACAATTTATTGATTTGTTTATCTGTTATTTACTTTTTTTAAACATCTTATGCCAAGTGCAGGCCAAAAAGTGATGTAAACTAGGTATTCTTATGATTGTTGTATAGGCAAACTTTGAAAATAAAAAATATTATTAAACCTAAGTATTTCATTTTTTTCAATACACAAAATTCTCTTTAAAAGATTCATAAAAAGTCATAAAAAGTACATAAAAAGTCACGTTTTGATGTACATGTATGGAATAAACGCCAATCGACAGAGAAAATAATTACAAACAACAAATACTCTTGACAAAATGTCTTAAGTAATTTACTTTCTGATTTCAGTTTGAAAATGAAAATGTAAAATATAATTAAAAGAAAATCGCCGTTTAAATTGATTTAAAAGTTCTCGCGTCACGGCTATAGTGTATTCGCGGAGTGAACCAAGCAAAGCACTTTCTCTGTCCCACATTTCATACAAATTGAAAAAGACTGAAAATTGTCTAGCCCCGCCCAGGAGCGCTTGCGACCCGTTTGAAATCTTAGGGCGCTAATGCTTTAGTGAGGAATTTTTATACCTATTATTGATGAAGAATTTTAAACTGAATTTTTTTTAAATGAAATAAGAGATACCGTGTGATTTAGTCTTTATTTGTAATACAATAAAAACAAAAAAACAAAAAAATCAACATTAAAGTAAAAAATCATCATTACCTTTTCAGTTGAAGAAAAGGCCCTTTTTAGCCTTTTTTGCACTCTTCCTTCCGCCATATTTACAACAACCATTAAACTCGCCAAGTCGTCGGGTAAGCCATCAAACGGAATCCAGTACACAAGCCAAGTCCACACAATGAGCACAAAACAACAGTCCGAAAAACAATCCAGGTCAAAGATAAATAGAAATGATTGCAATGAAGCAGGTACGCGGGAGACGTCTGAACGGCATGGAGTGTAACGACAGACTTATTATGACTTGCATTGTGATCACGGCCTAAGTGTCCTATCTGCAACCAATTACGTAAAAGCGCAATTTCATTCGGCGAATACATTATCTATAGCATTAAATTGGATTCTAGTAATATTAAAATAATAGGATAAAATGCAAAAAATATGTAAAATACATTTTTGGTGAAACCCACATGAATCAAAATCCAAAATCCACTCATTCATTACAAGCCTGGGTTATCTATCAAGAAAGATACCACGTTAATGTGGCGCGAAGGGTGGGGAAGGTAATCAACCTCAGGTCTGTTCTTTACCAGTCAGTTGGTCACTCACTGTCACCATGATCTTTATTAATAAAAAAAAGCAACTCATACCATTGGTGTGCTCTTGCCCTAGACCTTCTACGGTGGGACGAGCTTACAGTATAGTGTTAAAAATAATGTTGAAAGTCACTACGTTAATTAAAACGCAGAGACATCGCTCGACTGGAACCACCCCTAGTAGACCGCTTCCCGCGCTGCTGGTACGCCGCTTCTCGCACCAATCGTACACCACTTCCCACGGTGCGGCCATTGAGAAGGTTCCGGGAACGATTCCCGGTGGGGACATTGTCAAATAAACATCAATTTATGATCTTTAGAATTTCCCCAGTTTGGATAGGACATTGACTTTTGATCTTGACTTCATATCAATGACAGCATAAGAACTAAGAAATGGCTAGTAATTCAGCATAATGAGTGGAGTAATAAGTACTGATAAGTCCTATTGTCCCTCCTGATACACTACAGGATATCAATACTAAATAAACCTTGTGGCCCCATCGGTGGAGGTAACGGGTGCGGACATCAGACTAGAAGGAAATCACCTGATTGTTTGAATAAAAAAATGATTCCATGCTAAGGAAGGCACTTTAAGCCCGCTACTATGTCGGTACATGACCCACTGCGGAGGTCGATAGTCAATAACTTCGACACTAGGGTTTAAGAGGCTTACCGCGGAATATACAAGGTGGAATTTTTTAACGCCATCAGCTGCTCTAGCATACGGAATGAGCCTTCTCTCTCATGAGAGTATAGACATCCGAATCAACGCAAGAAAAAAAGACCCTTTTTATTATAAGATGGGTTAACTCTTGACCTCAATCTTGACTATACGGTCAAAGATAAGGTCGACGATGGAGCGAGTTAACCCTGAAAATGCCTATAAAGGCACTGGTACTCCCACGCACCGACGGAAAACAGCTATCTGTTTGGCATCGGACTTCGGTAGGAGGGTGGTCGCGAACCAGACGGCCCTTTACAGAGCCTACCACACCGCATGACACCTCAGATTCACCAAAAAAATGAAGTGTCGTCGCCTGAGATGGATTACTAGGAGGCAGGTCTCATTTTTGTTTCCTTAGTCGCCTCTTACGACACCCACGGAAAGAGATGGGGTGGTGTTATTCTCAACCGATTACCACACGGCAAAAATTTGTATTAAGAGAAGGTTTCATTTCTCTTGCGTTTTGATTTGGCTATACGTCTTTTTAGCAATTCAAGATCATGTGTCCAATTAACGGCCATTTTTTAAAACCAATCGGCAGTTGTTTTGCTAAGTGGTAAAACTTTCTCTTTTTCCAAAATCGAAGACATGACCATAATAATAATAACGCTAGACAGAATTCCCAAAGCATTTTGATTTTTTTTTATTTAATCTGATGTATGTACTCTATCAATGTCGTTCAACACAATACTAAGATAAGAACTGGCTCAATTTTATTTGAAACATTACAGTTACCTAGTTATTAAGTTTGCAACTAATGCAAACAAAAAACTTAAAACATTTTATTATGGCATTTAAATAAATAGGAAAAATCGAAAAAAATTACAAGTAGACATAGTAATTATTATACAAAAAGAAATACCCCTTTGGAATTATTTATTTACATTATCTATTTAGGAAATCTATAACATTGTGGTTAATATTCTATAAAATACATCAGTACTTATTTAAGTAGTAAACTTGGATCAAGGGGTCCACAACTTAGTTAAATTTTAGAGGAGACGAGTTTAGTAAACCCTTGATAGGTACGCCGCATAGAAGATTCCAAGAGAAGTCATGTTCCACAAAAGCTGGAATATTAACCTAGTGGAATTATAATCCTCCGCGACATTACAAATTGCCTGGAAAAATTTCAATTCCACGAAACATAAGGGTCTTAAGAGCCTGCATGAAACTACCTACAGAATTAGTTAGGTAAGGCTTTTTTTCGGTTAGTTTGGGTTGCATAAATATTGTAAAAAAAGCTTTAATTGCCAATAAACCACTTTAGTTAGAGATTTATAAGGGTGAAGGAATAGCTTAGCAAATCCCTAAAAGGTGGAATCTACCCATAATTATGATCGTCTACTGGGCCCCGATTTTGTAACTTCAGTTGTGTGTCGATGGAATGGTTGCCATTTTATCCGTTCAGGTGACGAAATTGAGAACTATCCAAATTTCATACATCTAATGATGGCTGCTTTGTCTGGTGGCGCCACCGCCAACTGAATTTTCATTTGCTAAGTAGTTTACGTTCGCTTAGCGGTGGCGCTGCTGGTCAGGGTGGTTGTCAGCAAGTATATGAAAATTAAATAGTTCTCAATTTCGCCACCTGAACTAATAAAATGGCCTCCATTCCATCGACACACAACTGAAGTTACAGAATCGGGGCCCTGGTATCTTGTGTACCTGAAACACCTGAAAATTATCATTTCTAAACTATGAATTGGCTAGCTAAAGTTAAGGATGTGGATTATCTCGCGAAATTAAAAATCTTTTCCCATGGAACAATAAGCCGGCACATGAAAATTCTTCTCTCTAACAACCTGAATTTTCCTAAATTCCTTTCGATCAACAATACACTAACAAGATTTCGAGTTGTGCCAAATAAAGTCTCGGTAAATAACAGCGGACATGAGACGTAAGCTCTTATTTTGTTGTTTTTATTATTTTTCACTTTATGACAGGTGCCATGGTTGTAATTAGGTTGAACTAAAAACTACTTTGAATCTTCTTCACGCGGACAGCAAATAGCTTTGATTTTGTACAGGCCCGGGATTTTGTACATGACCCGTTATCTGGTTTGGGTTTTGCTGATCGAAGAAAATTCCCATTTACCTACGAATAAATTAAATGTTTCTGACGCTAAATATAGTTTCTGTGTAACTTTTTTCGTTTTTTTCCTTCTATTCATCTTCTTCGTACATTTTAAGTAACCAAATGTTTATAGTTGGTTACCTTAAGTTACTTACCAGTTTTATGGGGCAATAAGGAAACGTCGTGGCCTAGTACATAAGGACCATCACAATAGAAAAGTATTATTAAAATAGGCTACATATTGTCACAGTATTACAGTACCTACTCTTTATATTGTTTCTTAACTACACCAATTAAGAAACAATAAAAATAAATCTAATTAAAATTAAATTAAACCTATTGATCACCAAAAGTTTTTTAAAATAAATCTGAAATTCTAACTAATTTGCAAGGAAGTATCAAAATCATCTTGACGGTTTCATTGAAGTTTTGTTTATTCGTTTTGTCAGAAGCTGTATTTTGAAAAGATATATTTGATTTTTTAATAATAAAAGTTTATTTGTCACCAATAATTTTGGTGACAAATAAACTTTTATTATTATTTTAATACCTACTTGGTAGAATAGGATTTTATGTTTAAAAAAAACAACGGGTTGCAATCCGGGAGTGCCGGCAGAAGTGAAAACTTGAACATTAACGTTGTGCATTACTATGGAAATAAAACAAAATACACAAAAAGAGTCCGTTATTCTGTCAGGATTCGAACCCTCATCCTGTTGCTTACAATCTGGCCACTTTTCCACTCGACCAAACTGTCTACTTTCAATTCTGTAAAATAGTCTATCGGTATTTGCGCACTATGTGCGAATAATGGTTGACATCGTTGACATCTGTCACAGAGATAATTTTACCATAGGGCTGCCATCCGTCCGGGTTTCCACCCATACTTCAAAGTACACAACGCTGCTAAAGAAGTTTTCACTTCAAAAAGGTGGCAACCCTATTCTACACTTTTTTGATCACATCTGACGATCACGGTAGCGTGACATCTGACGCGAGTTCATCTCGAGTTTAACATTTTTACCCATAAGTACTAAAAGTGCTCAACGCCGCTAAAGAAGTTTTCACTTCAAAAATTTTCATGTGACAACAAAACAGACGTTCTTAAAAATACGTGGTTTTATCACAAATAAATATGGTCGAAGATCCTTTGTAACATAACATAAGGAGCTGATTAATTGGATACTTACTTACAAAAAAAAAAACGTACATTATCATCACAAAAGACACAATGTACAATTTATTTGTTTTACCTGTTAATGACATTAAAGTCATGTAAACAATTTTTTCCAAATGACTTAACAAATGAATGCAGTTAAATAAGTGTCGTCAGTATTTGCAACAGGCCGAGTACAATAGTGACAGTGCCGCAACAACAACGCGGTCCTATGTCAACATTGACAACGCCATAGGGCGAGCGAGCAAGCCTTTGCGCGGGATCCTCGCGCAATCGAAGTGAAGTTTCAGCGTGAGCCCAGAGTGAGTTTGTCGTTATCGTGCTAGAGCTGCTGGAACATGGATATACCTTCAAAAGTAAATATCGGGTCACTTTAATTATAATTAACTCGATGACGCTAACCTACTCGTGACATTAAAAAACTCTTTTCGGGGAACTCATATGGAATGCTCAGAAAAAAAAGTACTTTCTGTGAAAATAAGGCAATCAGCTAATCGCTAAACTTGAATAGAAAGGCAAACATTCAGTTCATAATAATAATACATCATAATTATTTTTTTCCAGTTATAATAAGAAAGAAAGTAAGAATAAGGAAAATATTCTTTTAGTATGACTGTATTTACGCCAAGTGTACTTCATATTAACTAGCCAAATTAACACAGTCAGTCACCCCCGCTGCTTGTAGGTACCATTTATTTGTTTTACCTGATAATATTGACTTTGAAGATACATTCACGCTAATAATAACAAGGTTGACTGTTCTTTTGAACTTGAATATTTTTATAAGACAGGTAATATTAATATAAGCTGTTTAAATCTGACCTATATTGTGCTGTGTTGTGTATCGCTATGTTTATTTGTGTGTTTGTGGTCTACATTGCTCCACCGTACAATCAGGGCACATATAAAATAAATTTAATTCATAAATCGTTTAAATAAGCAAAAATATTTCTTTCAATTTTTTTTTCTTTAACTTTAAAAAATATACACATTTAATATTTTAATGATTGTATTTACAAAATGTTCTGGCAAATTGTCTTCAGTTGTTTAGTGATTTGGTTAGTTAAAAGAAGATGGGAGACCAGAAAGTTGGTTAAACTATCAAAGGAATTAAAAAGTGATTTGCCAAGTCTGCCTTTCATCGGACAAGCGTGCAATTTCATAGGTAACGATGAAGGTATGGTATTAATTGTTAATCTTATTTAATAAATAACTAAGACATACATATATACATATACAGAACTTTAGGTAAATCTCTTTCAACTTCTCGGGTGGTTAATCAGTCCATGAAACTGTACAACTTCCCCAAGCAACATAGGTCAAAATACATAAAAAATATTTGAGTTCCCATACAAACTTCATCAGCATAATATTATTATAGCGCTTTTTGTATGGGGGATCAAAACTTTTTTTCTTTTTTATTAATCTCTGGTCGTGGGTGCTTGTGTCTGTCTTTATGTACGGCTCTAGACTATTATGCCAACCGTATTAGAAGACTCCTAAACGAAAAAGAGAAGAAAAATTCAATTTGATTTGCGTTCTCTAATAGAACACGTTACAAAATTTTTAAAACTGCAACTTAACTGTTAATTTCAGAACAAATGACTTCTTACCAGATGGTCAGTCAAGAAGCTATAAAAAACAATGGGCTGACCTCCATATGGATCGCGCACATGTTATTTGTAGGTGAGCCATTTAATACAGTCATAAAGCGCCATTTTAGAATCGTATTACAGAACGCGACTCTGATCGATACTTGAGTAGCAGTCGTCTTTGTCATTTTAATAATAAGAGAAAGAGACAATCAATACTTAGGTATAGATCAAGACTTGAGTCTCCTTCTATAATACGGGCCTTAGATTCGATTTATGGCGTACTGTAACAGACTGTATGGAGTATTTATCTAATAATGTGATTGCTTCCAAGCAATCAGGCCACCTTGTTGCACATTGTGTTTCAGGTTATATTTTGTCTTGTGTATTCTTGTTATGTCTTATGTGCAAAATAAAGTAGATTGTAGTCCGAATGCAAAAAGCTAACTAAAGTTCCACATTTCCCCCTTTCAGTGGTAGCCGATCCAGCAATTGCAGAATGTGTTTTAAAGAATTTTCTGGAAAAAGGTGAAATTATGAAGCACTTGCAAGAAATTATAGGGAACGGGAGTGTATTTGCACCAGGTGAGAGTGGTAATTCAATAACCAATAACCATAGGGATTTCTATTAATCACATTATTTTAGTCATCAATCCGAAAGAAAGGTAAGTAGGCCATCTGTGTAGAAAATAAAAATGCTAGTGTTGTTTTTGAGGCCCCAGAAGCTCCACAGTTCTGAAGGTTTTTATATGTATTAGTGGAGAACTTGAATATTTCTTCGGCTGTGCTGGGAATACGTAAACATTTTACAGTTGATTTGTGTTTTCCCTTGTACTCCAAAACAATGATTACTGAAGTTTGTGTATAAATAAGAACAAACCATTAAATTTGTTTCTTAGAGAAAACTTTTTAATTTTCCATCAATGTCAGCTTCCATCATCTATGACCTTGGTCAAGATTGAGGTCAAGAGTTATAAAAAAAAAAACAACGGGTTGCACTCCGGGAGTGCCGGCAGAAGTGAAAACTTAACATGTATTACTTCTTTGCGGTCTACTCTCCCTCCGCGGTCTCCCCTGCGATCTACTCATTTTTTACCCATCCCAAAAAGTGCACAACAAAGAAGTTTACACTCTCCCTACTTCTTACGAATCTTCGATCAGGGTCACGTGTCCTGATGCGATTTAAACATTTTTTGCCCATACTTCAAAGTGCACAACGCCGCTAAAGAAGTTTACACTTCAAAAAAAAAAGTTGCATAAAGTGACTAACTTTCCATCCGGGACTTCGTTCCAGTATGTTTTAATCCATGATTTCAGCAAATTTTATAAAAATTGTTCCAGCCAAACGGCAAAAACGAGCGTGAAACGAACACGAACGCGAGCGCGAAAGAGTAACAAACATCCATACAAACTTATACTAGTAAAGATTTTATTATTTCCAGTACCAATTTGGCGTCCAAGACGCAAGATTCTCGCTCCCGCGTTCAGTCCTCACAACTTGAACAGTTTCGTGGAGAGTTTTGTTAAACACAGTAGTACCATGTTAGATCTGCTGAAAAATAAAGTTGGTGCAGGTCCCTTTCCTATCTGGAGTTATGTAACTACTTATGCTATGGATGCTGTGAGTGGTATGTATTTAACCTAAAAAATTAAATCAAAATTCAGTCTTTCCAATAAACGATAACGTATAAAAAATTTAAAAGTACCAATTCCTGATTCAGATTTGTTGCCAACTAGGACTAATAAATTGTGTCGCTTATCGTATAGCAGTACGCAGAGGAATGCGCACAGATAGGAGAAATGTATCAGATTTATCATTGAAGTAAATCCTCCACTAAATCATCATTATTATGCACCTAATGCGTGTGTCATCCTCCGCTGTATGCGCATGTTGTAAGAGGATTGAGGACCTTTATCATTTTATAGTTGAGTGTGATCTCACAAGGGTCAATAGGGCTAGGTTTTTGGGTACGGGTTTACTTCAGAATGGGGAGATTAATGTAAGATTAGCCGATCCGCTAGCCCCTAAAGCTCTGCAACTGTATCGCTTCGTGATGCACTCATATAAGGAGCGCATCACGGAGTGATGTGGTTGAAGAGTTTTCAGTTATTTTTAATTTTTATTTTGAGAGTCATCCTATGAGGCTGACATAGACGTTATGTATGGTCTAAAGCCTCGTTTTACTACATTTAAGATTTAAAAAAAAAACATCGCAGTAACATCATCATCATTAATTATTATTTTCACGATACGGTCGGCATCTATGAACGACCCTTACACTGATACAGCATTATAGAAGTGAAGCTACTACGTTAGTTTCATAAAATCTTCTTAAAAATTGTTTTACTTTTTTAGAAACAACATTGGGAGTAAAAATGGATGCCCAGAAAAACCGCAGCCATCCATTTATACAAATGTTTGGGAAGGGAAGCCGGATCTTAACCAATCGGCTCATCAGTCCCTGGCTCCACAGTGACATCATCTTCATGCTTACTTCTGACTTCTACTATTTAAAGACATGCAAACATTTCATAAAAGACTTCATTGATGGGGTAAGACTAGTATTATCTAAAGTTTTTTTAAGAGACTGCCAAAACAATTTTAAAACGGATTTTATCGTGTTTTTCAGATTATTAAGTCTAAAAAAGAGGCGATCGATATCAGGAAGAAATTCCACGACCTTAGTAAGTTGACACTTTTGTCTGGTATGCTTGGGAAATATAAAAAGAAACAACCACTTAATTTCATTTCATTTGCAAAAAGAAATGAATTGAGAACATACGCATGCAAAAATATGAGCTAGTGAATCTTATTAATAATGTTTACAGACCAATTGGCAACAGAAGCAAATAAACCCAAGCTGTTTCACATTTCTCGATGTTTATAAATAATTACTAGCTTTCCGCCCGCGGCCCATCGTGCCCAGCTGTAGAATAAAATGTAACCTATGTCCTTTCCCAATGTCTAATCTATCTCTGTACCAAATTTCATTAAAATCGGTTCACTAGTTTAGGCTTGAAAGTGTAACAGACAGACAAAGTGACTTTCGTATTTAAATAAATAAACGCTAGCATTCAAATTTATAATATTAGTAGGGATAGGGATTAGTAGGGACATAAATAATTTGAAAATATTGTTACAGACTGTGAAAAGAAAACTAGAGAATCCTTTTTGGAACTTTTAATTAAAGGAGATAAAGGATGTACAGATATTGAACTCCGAGAAGAGACATTAGTTCTGTTAATGGCGGGTACTGATACGTCTGCTGTAGGGATCTGTTTCACGCTCCTTATGCTGGCAAGATATCAAGATGTACAGGATAAAGTTTACAAAGAGTGAGCACCAAACCATAACTTTATATCAGAACGAGCTTTACTTGTATTAGTAAATCAAGCCAACCCGCCAACTTTTTGTCAAACTCAAACTATTTTGAAGAAATCTATAGAAATCATTTTCATTTTAGTAGTGAATAGTAATCCTATAAAAAAATAAAATGTTTGTCTTTACGAGAGACATAGTCGATTTAGGAGAAATGTGACATAGTCAATTTTTCGAAACCTATAACTGCTAGCGAGCTTACAGCAGCAGCGTATAGCACAACGACGGGCTCAGGATTCTATTAAAAAAGTCGCGGCACTGCAGTGCCTCCGCTATGTTCGCGTAGGCCCACGTTGACGATTTCCACGCTATGATACGGAAACGAGCGCGTCGATGTTAGCTCGCCTTCGGGCTAGTACCAACGGAGTCCGGAGCGCGTTGTCCGATCGGTGGGACTCCCCAATAATGAAAAGGTGGATGCACTTGCATGCGAGTGTATCCCCTTTCACACAGTGACTTTTATTTAATATTATTTATTTAATGTATGCTTAGTTAATTAATTCAATTCCATATTTTAATCAATTTATTATTATCATTATTTTTCTTTTATTTAATTTAATTATAATTTTTATTTTTTGACATTATCTGTGACATTCAAAATTTTTTAATTGAATTTGTATTGTGATTATTATTAATTGAATTAATGTTAAATGTAAATGTATTTCTTTTTTAACCGACTTCAAAAAAAAGGAGGAGGTTATCAATTCGGGTGTTTTTTTTTTAATATGTTTATTACCTCAAAACTCCGTCATTTGTAAACCGATTTCAAACATTTTTTTTTAGTTCGGAAGCATCTACTTCCAGATTCGTCCCATAAAAATTTTATCATATGGGCGAAGCCTGAAATAAATTATTATTTAATTTAATTTTAATTCGAGACTTGAACTCACAAAAAAAAGACTTTGTTATAAATCTCCTCTGTCCGAACTCACTTAGGTATCCCCTAATTATTTTCATTTTTTGCTTCGATGTCTTTCTAAGTGAAGAATGCTGCGGTAACTCACAGCAGCATTGTGCTGAGTCAGCGTCTTTGTTAATTATCATCAGCCTATGTCAGTCCACTGCTGGACATAGGCCTCTCCTATTGCACGCCAATGAGCTAGATTTTCAGCTCTCCTCCTGCATTTCTTAATACCTTACGAATATCGTCACCCCACCTAGTAAGAGGGCACCCTACGCTACGTTTGCCGATTTGAGATGTCCATTTTAAAACTCGTCTGCTCCAATGACCATCGGTTCTACAAAAGATATGATCAGCCAACTGCCACTTAAGCTTGCTAATGCATCTTTGTTTCTTTTTGTCATTTCTTAATACGTTTTTCTGGTTTACATAAAATGTGTTTAGCTGTAAGTACTCTTCTATATTGTGTCAATTTCAAACACCAATTTCAAACTTACCTTTGCAATAGTTTCTATAATGTTTTTAGGTTAGAAGAAATTTTCGGTAACTCGAATAGACCATTAGAACCTGATGATCTGAAGAATCTAAAATACTTAGATGCTGTGCTTCGAGAGACAATGCGGTTGTATCCTCCCGTGCCAGTGACTGTCAGGCATTGTGACAGGGATTACACTTTGCGTAAGTTAAATTGCATATCAAGAGATGTATAAATAGACACACGGAGTGAAAAAATCTGAATATGTTAACTGAATTGTTGGGAATAAAGAGATTATTAACGATATCTCAAAATAGGTATCAAACATCAAGAAAGATAGAGGGGCAACCCAAACACTTTTGCGACTAAATGTGTGTCAGTGGTGCCCTCCGGTCAGGTTCTCCTGTTAATAGAGTCACGACAACAGTCGAATTGAATCACAGCACTAAGCAAAAAGAAGATGTAAACAGTTATGAATTTGAAAGACGTTGAGACATAGAGATAAAGAAAACATAAATGTCAGTGTGTTGATAATAAATTCTTTAAATTTTTAAAGTTTTTAAAGTTGGTCCGAATCTGGACAAACTTTAAAAATTGTCACCGATGTAGAGTACTTTTATTTTCTCATTGTGGTTCGGCAAACTTCGTATTTCAACGTCAGTTGATTTTCAAAAGGCAAGAACGAGATAGACACTGTTTACCGAGAGACATTAAGAAAATAGATACAAAGCGTTTCAGGAAGTAACGGGACCCAATAGCCTGATAGAAAGATGTGGGCGAAACTTCAGAGCGGCTAGCCAGGAGAACCTAAAATTTGACAGATTCACTTTTTTCCACCTTGCTGTGGATGGTCAAATGTCAAAAAATGCGCCATGGTCAAATGTCAAAAAATGGCCGAAATAACAACGCCAGATGACAAGCAACCTTTGCGCAGTGCCGTCGCGCTATAAAAATGAAGTTCACCGTCATCTGAGTGGCGTGACATATGATTTTGTCGCGGGCCGTGTTAGCTATTTATACTGTTATTAAGTGCCCCTATTGTTGCAGCATCAGGAGTTACTCTGGTCAAAGGCTGCACTATGCTGATAAATAATTGGGCCATCCACCGCAACCCGCAGTACTGGGGTGAAGATGCGGAGCTCTTCCGGCCAGAACGATTCCTGAATACACCCTTCAAACACCCAGCTCAGTTCATAGCGTTCAGTTATGGACCTAGAAACTGTATAGGTAAGAAAGTAGGGATGAAAAACTTTTTTTGAGTAATTTAATTTTCTCTTTGTCTCTCGTTTCGAAAATCAAAACAAAGCATATTTCCCAATGTAGGTCTCAATTCAAATTATTATTTAAATTATTTAAAAAAAACACTAATAGAAATGGAAACAGCAAGCAAAACAAACGGCTACAAGTATTTGAATAAGTAACGGGATTTGCGGGTTGTGCTAGGGGTGCGAAATTCAGATGAATGTAATATTTTTACATACATACACTCATGCCTAAAATCCCTAACGGGGTAGGAAGGCAGAGCATCAGTGGTTCTACCGAACCTGGACCATTAATGTACCCGTACCTAGGTACATATCTTTAAAGAGGGGTGTCATAAGTTTGACGTGTGTGTCTGTGTGTCTGTGTGTCTTTCTGTGGCATCGTAACTCCTGACCGAATAGACGGGTGATTTCGATGAGATTTTTTAGTTTGAAAGCTGACGTCATCAAAATGGTTCTTAGTTATATTTGATCAAAATTGGTTCAGACTTATGAGCCATTAAATGTTGGGGGTGGTATTTTTTTTTATTTAGATTTATTTCTACCGCAGGTTACCGATACGCAATGATGTCCACAAAGACAGCTCTAGCCAACCTGTTGCGTCGCTACCGTGTTCTCCCGCCAAACCCAGAAGAAATTCACAAGCCTATACGACTGAAGTTTGACATCACGATGAAGGATGTCGACAAATTTATTGTGGAGTTAGAAGAGAGAAAACCGAAGGAGTTCAATTAAGTCAGGTCCGTATTACACAACGCGACTCAAACTCTGATCTATACTATAGTAACAATCGTCTGTGTCTTTTTCATAGTGAGAGAAAGAAACTATCGATACTTAATCATAGATCAAGACTTGAGTCTTCTCTGTAATACGGGCTTTATAGGTCATACAATTTCTTCAAATGGACTAAGGGCGTTAGTGTAGGGTGTAATTAGGAGCATAAATTGCAGAAATAAAATTATTGGTTTTTAAATTGAAAAATGTAAGAATCAGAATAACAAATTTTGTTAAGGCCAACAATTTATTGATTTGTTTATCTGTTATTTACTTTTTTTAAACATTTTATGCCAAGTGCAGGCCAAAAAGTGATGTAAACTAGGTATTCTTATGATTGTTGTATAAGTTAGGCAAACTTTGAAAATAAAAAATATTATTAAACCTAAGTATTTCATTTTTTTTCAATACACAAAATTCTCTTTAAAAGATTCATAAAAAGTCATAAAAAGTACATAAAAAGTCACGTTTTGATGTACATGTATGGAATATACGCCAATCGACAGAGAAAATAATTACAAACAACAAATACTCTTGACAAAATGTCTTAAGTAATTTACTTTCTGATTTCAGTTTGAAAATGAAAATGTAAAATATAATTAAAAGAAAATCGCCGTTTAAATTGATTTAAAAGTTCTCGCGTCACGGCTATAGTGTATTCGCGGAGTGAACCAAGCAAAGCGCTTTCTCTGTCCCACATTTCATACAAATTGAAAAAGACAGAAAATTGTCTAACCCCGCCCAGGAGCGCTTGCGACCCGTTTGAAATCTTAGGGCGCTAATGCTTTAGTGAGGAATTTTTATACCTATTATTGATGAGGAATTTTAAACTGAATTTTTTTTAAATGAAATAAGAGCTACCGTGTGATTTAGTCTTTATTTGTAATACAATAAAACCAAAAAAACCAAAAAAATCAACATTAAAGTAAAACTGTGAAGGTGTAAAATATGTTACACATCGTAACCTTTTCAGTTGAAGAAAAGGCCCTTTTAAGCCTTTTTTGCATCCTTCCTTCCGCCATATTCACAAGAACCAATAAACTCGCCAAGTCGTCGGGTAAGCAATCAAACGGAATCCAGTACACAAGCCAAGTCCACACAATGAGCACAAAACAAAAGTCCGAAAAACAAGCCAGGTCAAAGATAAATAGAAATGATTGCAATGAAGCAGGTACGCGGGAGACGTCTGAACGGCATGGAGTGTAACGACAGAATAATTATGACTTGCATTGTGATCACGGCCTAAGTGTCCTATCTGCAACTACAAAAAAAAAAATTGTATTTATTCAGAAAAAAAGAGACAGTAAATTAAACAGTGCTTCATGGTACCCACACTAGGATTCCCTGTGTTGTGGGTTACCAGGCTCATTCCCTCAGTTCAACATCATTAAAGAAAAATTTAGAACATGTATAACAAAAAAAAAACTAATCACGTAAAAGCGCAATTTCATTCGGCGAATACACTACTTATAGCATTAAATTGGATTCTAGTAATATTAAAATAATAGGATAAAATGCAAAAAATATGTAAAATAAATACGTTTTTGGTGAAACCCACATGAATCAAAATCCAAAATCCACTCATTCATTACAAGCCTGGGTTATCTATCAAGAAAGATACCACGTTAATGTGGCGCGAAGGTTGGGGAAGGTAATCAACCTCAGGGCTGTTCTTTACCAGTCAGTTGGTCACTCACTGTCACCATGATCTTTATTAATAAAAAAAAGCAACTCATACCCATTGGTGTGCTCTTGACTACGATCTTGCCCTAGACCTTCTACGGTGGGACGAGCTTACAGTATAGTGTTAAAAATAAGGTTGAAAGTCACTACGTTAATTAAAACGCAGAGACATCGCTCGACTGGAACCACCCCTAGTAGACCGCTTCCCGCGCTGCTGGTACGCCGCTTCTCGCACCAATCGTACACCACTTCCCACGGTGTGGCCATTGAGAAGGTTCCGGGAAAGATTCCCGGTGGGGACGTTGTCAAATAAACATCAATTTATGATCTTTAGAATTTCCCCAGTTTGGATAGGACATTGACTTTTGATCTTGACTTCATTTCAATGACAGCATAAGAACGAATGAGTGGAGTAATAAGTACTGATAAGTCCTGTTGTCCCTCCTGATACACTACAGGATATCAATACGAAATAAACCTTGTGGCCCCATTGGTGGAGGTAACGGGTGCGGACATCAGACTAGAAGGAAATCACCTGATTGTTTGAATAAAAAAATGATTCCATGCTAAGGAAGGCACTTTAAGCCCGCTACTATGTCGGTACATGACCCACTGCGGAGGTCGATAGCCAATAACTTCGACACTAGGGTTTAAGAGGCTTACCGCGGAATATACAAGGTGGAATTTTTAACGCCATCAGCTCCTCTAGCATACGGAATGAGCCTTCTCTCTCATGAGAGTATAGACATCCGAATCAACGCAAGAAAGAAAAGACCCTTTTTTATTATAAGATAAGTTAACTCTTGACCTCAATCTTGACCATACGGTCAAAGATAAGGTCGACGATGAAGCGAGTTAACCCTGAAAATGCCTATAAAGGCACTGGTACTCCCACGCACCGACGGAAAACAGCAATCTGTTTGGCATCGGACTTCGGTAGGAGGGTGGTCGCGAACCAGACGGCCATTTACAGAGCCTACCACACCGCATGAGACCATAGGACGACACCTCAGATTCACCAAAAAAATGAAGTGTCGTCGCCTGAGATGGATTACTAGGAGGCAGGTCTCATTTTTGTTTCCTTAGTCGCCTCTTACGACACCCACGGAAAGAGATGGGGTGGTGTTATTCTCAACCGATTACCACACGGCAAAAATTTGTATTAAGAAAAGATTCCATTTCTCTTGCGTTTTGATTTGGCTATACGTCCTTTTAGCAATTCAAGATCATGTGTCAAAGTCAATGGAATGCAAAAGAAATGCGTTCTTCTGTTCATATATTTAAGATAATGTTTTCTTTGGCAATCAACTGACATGAGAGTAAAGTCTCATTGTTTACGCTAAGGCAGCTGGAGGAAAAGTAAATAAAACTCAAAGGAAACATTCCTTTATTTTTAATAAGAAACAAAACTGCATTCAAGGATTTTCGAAAATTCGCTTCCCATACCCGGGAATCGAATCGGCTTTAATTTAAAAAAAATAACACCCTGTATAGTTGGCATACTTTTGGACATAAGGGTGATGGTTTAGATATCCCTTACAAAGCTCATAACCTTGTATTTGTGATCGCGGACAACGTCTCTCTCCGGCAAGCAGTACAAATTCCGCAGAAGAAACACTGCGACCCAGGTGGGCCCAAGTTACTTTGATATCGCGTAAATGTAATAATAGATAAAACAGCTAACGGTAACAGTCAAGAAATAACAAAAATATCAACTATAAAAACTTCACAAAAGATAACAACTTAAACTTATTCTACAGCAACGAGAACGCTTATGCACAGTGCAAGTCACAGTGACAATCTGACTGACTTGACCTGCCCGTCTAACATAAGCGCGGTGACAAAGCTCCTCTACGCATGCTGTCTTTTTCATTCTTTATTAAAACAAACGTAACAGCATGCGTGCAGAAGCTTAGTCATGCCCTGCTGGCGCGGTATTGAACAGCCCTGTGGTTAATTGAGAGTGGTGAAGAGGGGGACGGGGAGAGATGCGGCTCATGACAGTTATCCCCTCACCCCATACCTTTCGTGCCGCATTAATTCTATGGTATTTTTTAATTAGTGATGAATGAGTTAGGCTTGTAAAGATTTTGTTTGATGTTAATTTCACCGAAAACATATTTTACATATTTTTTGAATTTTATCCTATTATTTTAACATTACTAGAATCCAATTGAATGCTAGCCGTAGCGCGAGATTCTACAAAATTATAATAATGGACTTTTGAATCAATTTAAACGGCGATTTTCTTTTACTTATATTTTACATTTTCAAACTGAAATTACTCAGAAAGTAAATCACTTACGACATTTTGTCAAAGAGTATTTGTTGTTTGTAATTATTTTTTCTGTCGATTGGCGTATGTTTCATACATGCACATCAATAGGCGACTTTTTATGTACTTGTATTTACTTTCAACTTTAGGCATGCCAGGCTTCATACAAAAATGTTCTAACCTCTTTGCTAGGAAAGATATCAAGTTGACATGCAGTACCTATTGAACGTGAAAAACAAAATTTTAAAACTTACGAGTGTTTTGCGTTTAAAGATTTAAGTTTATACTTGAAATGAAATGAAATGAAATCCCATGAAATCCCATTTATTTACCAATCCAGAACACAACAAATTAATTAGTTACATATAATTTCCTTATTTCTAAGTGCACAACTATTTATAATTTGAAATGTACCGTGTTGGCAAAAAGGTTCTGACTCAGCATATGTCGCAGCACAGCTACGACGCTGGTATTCTGTCAGAACCTTGAGGCCGGCCTTCGCGTATCAAATTACATTACAAAAAGTATCTCTAATACTACAGTGAAATCATAAAATATATGTACTTTTTTAATATATAAAACATAATATTAGTACTTTTTTAAAATATTCGTTTTGAAATTAGTTGCAATGATTGTTAAAAATTGTTAAACAGAACTGAAAAAACAATGAATTACTGATAAGTTGAAAAGATATATCATCGATAAAAATAGCAAATTTACGTTAACAAATATGTTATCGTTGCAAAATTACTAAAATATATTACATTACTAAAACGAAAAGTTTTTGAGGTAACAACTAAGTAAGAAATTGTGGCAAAAAAGACTGGATTAGGTTTTCAGTGGTAAAAACAATAAATCTTTCACTAGACAATTTTTGAAACAAGGTGTTTAAAGTTTTAAACGGCAAGAGCTGAAACACATTTACACTTTTAAAATATTTAAAAAAAAGAATCGCATTAAAATGGCAAAGCAATAAAAAAAAGAACAAAGTTAAAAACACAAAAAATTCTCTTCTACCTGCAACATTTTGAATAATAATTTCGAATACTAAAGTCAGTTACTTTTGCATGCATTTCTAATATCATCTTCTGAACGAATATGCAAGGTTTCTTCTTCTGGAGTATTATGTCGTCTAACGTAAATGCGTCCCTCCTTTGTCCACACAAATTTCCAACTTTGAGAGCGCCCAGCTTCCCGCGCTTTCCAGAATAAATTTCTGTTGTGTTTTGTTAGGCGCTCATTTACGAAGACTTGACTGGAGTCGTGCTTCTTAAGACCAAGTTGGGCGGCAGTGGTTCCCCGGCGAACGCGGGCGCTCTTTAGCAGCTCATCCCTCTGTGCACGGCGCGCCAGGCGCACCACCAGCGGGCGGGGGCGCGGCGCCACGCCATCCGCTCCGGCGGCTCTCCTGGGGCCCGCGCGCCGAGCGTGAACCACATCACGCGGGTCCAGCTCTACTCCGAGGGTTTTGCCTAGAGTCATAATAAGATGGACAGGCGATTCTTCCTCCATTTCAGGCACGCCAGATATTTCCAGGTCATTTAGTAGATCTCCTTGATCCCTGTCGTTCAGATCTGCTTGCAGCTGCGCAATGGTATTATTAATTTCAATTTGTGGTTGTTGAGATTTTAGTTTAGACATTTCTGTTTCTAATTGTGTATTTCGGTCTTCTAGTAACTTCTTTTTATCGGCCATTTCGGATATTTTACATTCGAGTTGCGTAATTTGATGCGTTAACAATTCTGTGACTTTATTGAATTCTAATTTGATCTCTTGAAAATTTCTGTATATATTTTGCTCGTGTGCCACAAGGCGTCTGTCTAGTAAAGTTGCCAATTTGTTAGCGAGGTCACTTTGCTCAGTATTTTCGGTCTTACTTGTCGTACATTTAGGACATATCCAATTTCGTTTCAGATCTTCAAGTTTACTGTTCTCATTTGTGATTGGCATATCAAGGCATTTAGGATGATATTTTCCTTTGCAACTTATACAGGTCAACGAATTTTTGGCTACAGTTGATTGGCAGACCAGGCAGTTCATTTTTTCTTATTTACGTAAGCAGTAAGTACGATGGTATGACGCACCGGTAAATCTTATTCAGCAGTGTATCGCCGGTGAAGCGTTGTTGCCGAGTTAGCAAATACTGGAGGTGAATGAACAGCAAATACTGCACTTATGTATGTCTAATAATACAAAGTTACACTTAATTAAAATTTAGATTAAGTATTGTAATTAAAAGAATACTAAAAAAACACACGCACACACAATAAAATTTCACATTACTACAAAAAACAAAAATATTAATTTATTACACTGGCACTAACTTAGTAGATAATTGAGTTAATTTTAAAATAATTGCAAGAGCGCACAAAAGATACGTGTTTACTCGATGACTAGCGACGCCCGACCTGAAGAAGTCTCCGTATACATTCGAGAACACACGTTTCTTATGTTTTTTTTTCCCGACTGCGCGACGCAAGGGAGGGTAATGTGTTTATCAGCCTATGTATGTAGTTTTGTTTGTTCGTTTGGTCAGAAGCTGTATTTTGAAAAAAATTGATGTGAAAAGAACAATAATTTTGAAGCAAATGATGTAACAAATAAACTTTTATTATTATTTTAGTACTTGGTATGATAGGATTTTATGATAAAAAAAAATATGTGACAACAAAACAGACATTCTTAAAAATACGTGGTTTTATCGCAAATAAATAGGGTCGAAGAGCCTTTGTAACATAACATGAGGAGCTGATTAGTTGGATACTTACTTACAAAATAAATATTATGTACATTATTATCACAAAAGACACAATGAACAATTTATTTGTTTTACCTGTTAATGACATTTAAAGTCACATAACCAATTTTTTTCAAATGATAATGCAGTTAAATAAGTGTTATTTGCAGTAACATGGATATACCTTCAAAAATAAATATCGAGTGGCTTTAATTATAATTAACTCGTGACATTGAAAAACTCTTTTCGGGGAACTCATGTGGAATGCTTAGAAAAAAGTACTTTCTGTGAAAATAAGGCAATCAGCTAATCGCTAAACTTGAGTAGAAGGCAAACATTCAGTTCATAATAATAATAAAACATCATAATATTTTTTTCCAGATATAATAAGAAAGAAAGTAAGAATAAGGAAAATATTTTTGTAGTATAGCACTGCATGACTGCATTTACTTAATTTTAATTTACTGCATTTACCGGTGTACTTAATTGTAACTAACCAAATCAATACAGTTAGTCCCCCCGCTGCTAGTAGGTACCATTTATTTGTTTCACCTGTAATTACTTATCGACTTTGAAGATACATCCATGTTAATACTAACAGCAAAGCTGACAGTTTTTATAAACTTGAATCTCTTTAAAAGACAGGTACTTAGTATTAATATTAGCTGTTTAAATCTAACTTAACTTGTGCTGTTCTGTATCGCTATGTTTATTGTTGTGTGTTTGTGGTCTACATTGCTCCACCGTACAATCAAGGCACATATAAAATAAATTTAATTCATAAATCGTTTAAATAAGCAAAATTATTTCTTTAATTTTTTTTCTATACTTATCATTAAAAAATATACATATTTTATATTTGAATGATTGCATTTACAAAATGTTCTGGCAAATTGTCTTCACTTTTTTAGTGATTTGGTTAGTTAAAAGAAGATGGGAGACCAGAAAGTTGGTTAAACTATCAAAGGAATTAAAAAGTGATTTGCCAAGTCTACCTTTCATCGGACAAGGGTGCAATTTCATAGGTAACGATGAAGGTATGGTAACTATTGTTAATCTTATTTAACAAATATCTAAGACATATACATATATTTAAACTTTTATTTTTATTTTGTTTTTTCTCGGGTCGTGAGTGTTAGTGTCTTTATTTATGTATGTTACGCGGGACCCACGACACAAGAAGTAATCTAAGTGTGGGTCTTTGAGTGTGATGCGTTTAATTTATTTTATTTTAATAGATAAGTTACAAATACTTTTAAATGAGTTACTCGTTAAACTAAACGCTTTGATGGCGAGACACACACTTATTTTATAACTAGCTTTTCGCCCGGGAATTCGTTCCCAGAGAAATTCAGGAAAATGTAGCCTATGATACTGAGGGATAACTTAGTACTTATTCTAATGGTGAAAGAATTTTTGAAATCGGTCCAGTAGTTTCGGAGCCTATTCAATGCAAACAAACAAACAATCAAATCTTTCCTCTTTATGATATTAGTAAAGATGAAAAACCTACTACTGTGGACTTGCTGCTCGATGGCAGCACGACGTAAAGGTAGAATGAGAGTCTAAGAAAAACTTAAAATGTTTTTCTTTGAAGCCCATCAGTGGGACGACGTGAGGGTTTTACTGTATCACTATTATAGTCATTTTCATCTAATGATCCTCAGAATGTATGTCAAATGTGGCATCGTAGTGAGGCACGTGATGTTCTGTGTACCCCGTCAGGGATTATCTAAGACGTATACATATATGAATAAGATTTAAAAATTGTTAGTCTTAACAACGTCGCGTCGGGCCCTAGACCTAGAGAGCTACAAAAAATATAAATTATTTAAAAAAAATAAAAAACTCGACTGCTTAGTAAAAACTTAAAAAAAAAACAAGTATGTTCAGTAGTCGAGACTTTTGTAATTGAATATTATTGAATAACATAACGATTTTAACAGTCGGAACCCATTCTTGGAAGCTGGATTTTTGATGTGTCCCAACAGTTAAAATCGTTAAGTTATTCAATATTTTCAATAACAAAAGTCTCGACAGTAGTCGAGACTTACTTGTTTTTTTCTTTTCAGTTTTTACCAAGCAGTCGGGTTTTTTAAAATTTTTAAATCAATTTATTTTATTTTATACTTTTCAGTTAGGATTAGATATTTATATTTGTTGATTTTCTCATCAGCTGCGTATATGTCACTTGCACGAAAATTAAACAATTTCTGAATTAAAAGCCTACATTTAATTGAGAATCGTTACTAACCAACTTTAAATCGTTATAGATACTAAACAGTAATTCTAATGGAAAAACGATATGAAAACCTAAAAATTATTTTGTAATACCTATTCAACGATACCCGTATCATTTATCAAAATCGGTCCACGTGTTCGGTCTAAATAGTGCCACAACGGTACAAACCTACATACATAAATACTATACATACATAGGCTGATAAACACATTACCCTCCTTTGCATCGCGCAGTCGGGTAAAAAAGGTTTCAGCCGCTCTAGACGACTATGACCCGTATTAGAAGACTTCTTAACAAAAAGAGAAGAAAAATTCAATTTATTTTCCTTTCTCCAATAGAATACTTTACAACAAGTATAAAACTACAACTTTACTATTAATTTCAGAACGTATGACTACTTACCAGGTGGTCGGTCGAGAAGCTATAAAAAACAATGGGCTGACTTCCGCATGGATCGCGCACATGTTATTTGTAGGTAAGCCAAGCGCCATTTTAGGTCCGTATTACAGAACGCGACTCTATAATTGAGTAGCAGTCTGTTAGGATTTTGTGAAATAAAATATTTTCTTCAAAAAGACACGCAGTTTTAATTTTCTTATAGTTATTAACGATACTAGTGTCGTAAGTAATGTGTAACGTGAGCCCAGTTGAAACACGAGCGAAGCGAGTGTTTTAAAGGGCTCCAGTTACACATTACTTAACGCACGTATATCGTTCAACGTTTTACAATGCAGTAGCCGAGGAAAACAAAAAAAAATATTTATTGTGAACCGAAATAAAAATTTACATTAGTGCAGTTATTCATGTTAAAGTTGTTGAGGGTTTTTCCTGCAAATTTAATTGACTGACTGAGATTGCATTGGCTGGTTTCAGTAGATGTTTTATTATTATTGGTATTTGTTGGCTCATGAACATTTTTTAACGTTGAAGGCTTTGGGTCTCCATAAAAATTTTGAAATTCTTTGGATGTTGAAGGTCGTGGGTTCAGGTAAAAATTCTGAAAATCTTCGGATGTTGAAGGGTTTTGATCTGTGTACAAATCTGCAAAATCTTTGGAGGTAGCCGGCGTTGAATTTGAAACTGAACTTTCGGGAATCGGGACTGATTTTGAAAATTTGTCTGCAAGTTTTTTCTTATTTTCTATTGAATCTTCAATGTATGATTCTGCGACGGAACTACTTTTCCAACCGCCATGTCTCTTAAGGGTAGTCAAGTCAGCTCCTGAATCTGCTAGTAATGTGGCTGAAGTCCTTCTGAAAGTATGTCCTGTGTACATTTTTGGGTTTGGTAGCTGTAAGTAACTAGCTATTTCCTTTGACATTTTACCAAACTTATTAATACCAACACATTGAGCCTTGCATTTTCCATTGAGGTACGATTGAAAGAATCGATTGGATTTAGCATTTTTTGTCCGCATGGACTCGTATTTTTTACAATCGAGTAAAAATGTTCATCGTGTAATTTTCGTCTTTGTGTCCGGTATTTTGACGAGTAAAATTTTGCCATGGTGTTCGACATCATCAGTGGTAATTTTAGCCAGTTCTTCTCTTCTACATGCCCCGACAACACCAAAAATTAAAGCAGACTGTAAAAAAACAATTACACAAACTGGTAAATTGTAACTAGAAATAAAAACTTATATTTTATTTTAAATTTATATAGGTTAGGTTATGTTTTATTAAGAAACTAGAAGCTAATATCGCAAAAAATGTATCACCCCGTCATTCACAGCTTATAACTTTTAAACGGCTCAACCAATATTGATCCAACATCCTAAAAAAACATCTCGGTTACGTCAGCTTTCAATTAAAAAAACCGCATCGAAATCGGTCCATTCGTTTGGGAGCCACGACGCCACAGACAGACACATATATACACACGTCAAACTTATAACACCTTTCTTTGTCAGCGATTAAAAAGTAACTAAACTTTACCTTCGTACACAAATATTTCTCATCTGGAGCTTCATTCAAGAACTTTAGTACATCATTAGCTGTTAAAACTTTAGCCTTTTTACATTTGTAGCCATCATTTTGACGCTTTATAAAAGCAATCAATTTATGATACGTTTTAATTTCGAGATTATTCTTACATTTCATAGTAGTCTTCAACATTGAATATATTGGCCACAGTGAGCTTGGTTTAAGCTTTTTAGATAATTCATTAAAAAAGGCCAAAAGTACATTTTCTGAAAACGTTTTCGCATATTTTCTTCTTTCCACTTTAACAGTTTCTCATATATAATATCAAGGTACCTTTCTTTAGATTTTACGGGCAATATATTATTAACAGAATCTTCAGTTCGGTTTCTTACACTTTCAGGTGTCAAATCTAATGACTCACTTGAACTCATTTTATAAAACAAAAATAATCGTAAGTATTGAACTTGAATTGAACAGTAAAAATTAAATTACAATGGCGCGCAATACAAAACTCTTTGCGCATGCGTGAAAACTGACAACTATTTTTTTTTGTGTAAAGGCAAAGGCCTTTTGCGTAATGCCAGTTTTGTACCAAAAACAGAAATATATTTTGTTTATTTATGAAAATTTAGATGTGCTTTTAATAAAAAACATAGATTAATTCATTAACTTAAATGTTTTTATAACTTAAAACAATAACATTTCGCAAAAAAAAAATCTGTCTGAAATAAAACCTCTTTGCCATAATTCTATACTGCCAGTTTGAAGCTTTATCAAAAAGTTAATACTCTGTCTTGACGAAAGGTTTTTCTTTCTCATTTCAAATTACATAACATGACATGTGTTTTATGGGGTACGTAAACGTACACTCCGTGGCCATGTTACGGGGCATTTCCGAGCAACTGCATTGTAAATTTTCTTTACGAATTGCGTAATGCACCCCGTTAAGACAAAACCGAACAAGAGAGAAACGTCACTGTCATCGAACCATAACTAACTTAACTTATGCTTTTTAATATTTCATTGCGCTACTACACAAACTCGGACACCCCTCCTCAATGAAATATTTAATTTTAACAAAAATCACAAAATAAACAATAAAAAACTCATGACCTCAAACTAAAAACTTAAAATTTGACACCTTACACTTAAACTTAACATCTTATCCTTAAAACTTAACACCTTATACCTAAATTGAATGTAAACTTAATTAACTTCTCTAGACTCAGTAGCCTTGTGAAAATATTCTCAGTTTGTTCCTCAGTTTTAATGTAGTCTAAACAAATTGTTCCATTTTAGTTAATTCTTTTTTATAATTATAGCGAATATCCACATGTTTTAATCTTTTTAAATTATCAGTACCTGCGATTGATAAAGCTGCTTGATTGTCACAGAATATTTTAACTGGTTTGATATTATTAATATATTTTTTTAAAGTAAATTTATAATACTTATACAGCAAGCTTCACTGGCAGCCATACTGACCGCAGTGTACTTTGATTCAGCAGAGGATAAGCTCACAGATTGTTGCTTTTTAGAGCTCCAAGAAATTAAACAGTTTGAAAAAATAAAACAAAAACCAGAAGTGAACTTTCTGTCCTTTAGGTCCCCTGCCCAATAAGCATCTCTATATTACACTGGGCGTCAAAAATAAGTAGTACAGTTTTAAAATTGCGATTTCTCCCAAACTATAAAACTTAGACCTTTGAAACAAAAAAGGTTAAAAAGAAAATTTAATCTTATTCAATAAAAACTTCATGCATTATAAGAACTTATAATGCTTGACTTTAAAAAAAACGAATAAATAAAAACACTTTTTTTAAACTGTTGAAAGGTGTTGTCTTACTTAGGATTTTTGTGTTTGACACATTCGCTGCTGATAAAGCAATTGTAATTGAAAAGCATAGGTATCTTCAGAGAGTAAATTTGACTAATCATGCCTCTTTCACCAGAAGAATGTGCAAGAATCTTAGCTTTTCTCGAAGTGGGCATCAGTATGCGTCGTACTGCAAGGAGGGTGGGTGTAACTTTAAGAACGGTTCAGCGAGTAAAGCAAAGGTACGAAGAGACTGGAAACCATCTAAGGAGACGAGGTAATGGCAGACCCAGGTGCACAAGTACCCGAGAAGATCGCTTTATTGTTTCCACTGTGTTAAGAAATCGACACCTTAATGCAGTTGAGGTTCAGCAACAGCTTCTTCGGACCCGAACAGACTACATCAGTGAGAGTACAGTGAGAAGAAGACTTGCTGAAGCTAACCTGAAGCCTCTAAGACCAGCAAATGGCCCCAAACTTGAGACAGAGCATCGCGTAGCAAGACTACGCTACGCCCGTCAACACGTACAATGGGGCGAAGAAGAATGGGCTAGAGTTTTATTCACAGATGAGTCTCGATTCTCTTTATACACTTCAGATGGACGGCGGAGAGTCTACAGACGACCCGGTGAGCGATACATTCAAGCTTGTATCTCGGAAAGAGTCCAATATGGCGGGGGCTCTGTACACGTATGGGCTGGTATCTCTTCAGAGAGTCGCACAGAGCTTGTGGTAATAGAAAATGGGACTTTGACTGGTGAAAGATATGCCTCGGAGATCCTCAACGAGTATGCAGGGCCATATTTAATAAATATGGGTGATGGAGCCATCCTAATGCATGATAACGCCCGGCCACACACTGCTCACCACGTACAAGAGTACATTCAGGAGGTTGGCATCAACTTGATGGCTTGGCCATCGAGAAGCCCAGATCTCAACCCGATTGAACACGCCTGGGATGAGCTTGGGAGGCTAGTCAGAAGGCGCAGTCCACCTCCTGCCACACTCAGGGCTCTAAAACATGCGCTGATAGAAGAATGGGAAAATATTCCCCAACACCGCCTCCGAAACTTAGTGTTCAGCATGCCAAACCGGATCCAAGCTGTAATTAGAGCCCGAGGCGGCAACACAAGTTATTAAATTGTGAAAAAGTTCCAAAACGTGAAAATTAAGTGGTTGACATATCGTTAAAAATTGATACTTTTTAGTATTTATCTTAATTTTAAGTTTGAAACTTTATTCATGCCAAATAAAATATAACTTTAATAAACTTCGTTAAGTTTACTATAAACTGCTTTTTATTTCATAAGTGTAACTACTATAGTTTAGGAGTAATTGCAATTTGAAAAGTGTACTACTTATTTTTGACGCCCAGTGTATTATTTTCAGTTTTATAAACAAGTTTTTAATTTATAGTATTTTTTACATATCTTAACACTCTCTTTAGAGCAGACAACAATGTGTCATTTGCTTTACTTTGAAATCTACTTAATATAGAAACAGTTGCACAAAGATCAGGTCTGGTACCACGCAAAGCATACATTAAACTTCCTACACTGAGACTCAATTTTCGGATTTAATTTACAATTATTGTTTTCAAAAATTTTGACGTTAAAATTTGTGTCCATTGGGGTAGACATTGGTTTTCAATTTTCCATTTTATATTTTTTGAGAACTTTTTGTATGTAAGCTGTTTTACTCAACTCAGTCACCCCATTTTTAAGGTCCTGTTTTACAGATATGCCTAGAAATTCTGAAATTAACCACATATCTTTTATTTTAAATTTATTTAATAGTGTGGTCTTTAACTGAGCAACTTCTTTTACATTGTTACCGAAAATTAATATGTCATCGACATACAACAATAGGTAGATGTGATTATTTTCATTCAAAGTCTTAGTATACAAATACGAATCACTTTGTGATCTAGTAAAACCTTCTTTGAGCATTACAGAGTTAAATTTGTCATTCCAGTACTTTGGAGATTTCTTTAGGCCATATAAAGATTTTTTAAGTTTGACAAATCTACGAGTACACTCACCCGGTAATTCTACATACACATTTTCAGAAATTTCCCCATACAAAAAAGCACCTGTAACATCCATTTGATGAATGGGCAAATTTAACTTTGTAGGTACTGAAACAAATAATCGGAATGTTAACAATTTAGCAACAGGGGCATAAATTTCATTTAAACATAAATCATAATTTTGTTCAAAACCCCGTGCTACTAGCTTAGCTTTATATTGTTTAAACATATTTACATTTTTAATTTTAAAAACCCACTTACTTGAAACAATGCTGTCATTGTCAGGCTTGTCACAGTATCATTTTCATGGAGAACAAGTTCCCTTTTCATGGCTTCTTCCCATTTCCCCGCACTTTTCCTACTCATAGCGTCTCTATAGTTCAAAGGTTCAGTTTCACTTTCACTATCACAAGTTTCCACATTATTACACTTATAGAATGATGTCTTCTTGCATATTCGCTGTGGCCTTACTTTACGATCACAGGCTGTCGTCTCTTCTTCATCAGAACTTTCTTCACTAAAACATTGCTCATACAAGCTTTCTTCACTCCATCAATAGTTTCATCAGATCTAAAAGTTTCCTTATCAATATTTTCTATACTTTCACTTACCTTCTCGTTTCAGAGTTTTCTTCAACAGTTTTATTTTCTGATAAGATTACTGATTCTTCCTCTGGTTCCAATTCTAAAGAAAGAATATCTCTCGTCACTGATTCATTTGCTTGCTCTTCCATTAAAAACACAACATCTTGTTTCACTTCAATACAATTCTTTTCTGGAAAATAAATCCTGTAGCCTTTAACATTTTCTCCATATCCAACCATGATTCCTTTTTCTCCCTTAGCGTCCCATTTCTTTCTCTTTGGTTTTGGGATGTGTACTATCACAGGCGTACCAAAGATCTTCAAAGAATGTATATCAAACGATTCATCATTCATGGGTTTTACCTTTTTTATTACTAGAACCCGTTCTATTTAATACATATGCAGCTGTCTGAACTGCTTCTGTCCACAGTTTCTTGGCAACGTTCTAGCTGCATCAACGAGGGTCCTATTATCCCTTTCAGCCTTTCCATTCTATTCGGGGGTGTAAGTCACTGTTGTTTGGTGTATGATACCTTTCTCTAAGAAATTACTTTGCACATCATTGTTTGTAAACTCTAAACCATTATCACTTCTAAAATATTTAACTGTCTTACCTGTCATGGTTTCAGCTTTATTTAGAAAATCTTTTATGCAATTTTTCACTTCTTCCTTGCTTTTTACAAAATAAACGCTTCTTTAGTTTGAGAAATCGTCTTTATATAAAATAAAATACCTGGAACCTCCGACTGATGGTACTTCCATAGGCCCGCAAGTATCGGCATGAATCAACTCACACGGCCTTGTCGACTTGGTACGACTGGTATCAAAAAGTAAACGATGAATTTTTCCTTGCAAACAGTCCCTGCACTTATCCACGATATCATCTTTCACATCAATATTGTTGTTTGCTAAAAACATCTTCACGTGTTACATGTTTTGATGTGCAAGTTTCTGATGCCAAAAATTTCTTAGAAATTCACGTTTATTTGAAGTACTCGCGCTCGAAATGTAACGCAATTCAAATCTTATGTCCATGTAGTACAGGGTCAGCAGCACATCATGCTATCCAAAACTGTCAAATTTTTCAATTTTATCTCCAAGCATTAGAGTTTACTTTCTATTGGGGAAATTTGACAGTTTGTGGTAACCTGATATGCTGTTGACTGTACATATTTCCACGCCGTTTCGCAACTGCACACAATTTATTTTCTTTGAAAAATTCATAATTAGATTCGTTTGTCATCATGACTATTTATGACATAACCTCTCTCAAAGGCGCGATTTACCGAAAATTGGTTAGTTTTCAATTCCGGAACGAACAAAACGTTGTCTATGGTCGTGTCAACCCAATTATCGCCATTAAAGACTTGTGCTGCCACCTGCCCGACGCCGAATGCACCATTTCCGATTACCACAGTTTTTTGTGATAAAACTGAGTATGTCTTGATTAATTCACGATCACGACTCATATGTTCGCTCGCCCCGGTGTCCACAAGCCACTTTGATTGCTCGAAATGTCCACATGTCGTAGATTCCACCACAAATGCATTACTTTCTTTTTTACATTCTTTGTTTTTGTTACTATCTTTATTGCCATCAGCACTTTCCTTTTTCTTTCTAAAACGACGCTCGTACTTTGTATGTCCAGCTTTTTACAGTAGTAGCACTTGATTTCATGGAATCTTGACTTGTTTTAAGTGGCATCCTGAATGTCCTATAAAAAACTTTTGCATTCACTCTGGAAATGTCCAAGCTTGTTACATTTGAAACATTTAACTTTTGATTTTTAAAATTTCTTAGCGGCAAAAGCTGATGCAGTAGATGGTTCTTCGCTTTTCGTTTCTTTCATCCTCTCTTCCTCAATTAGCAAGCGAGCTACCAAGTTATCAAATGTTTGTTTGTCAGCGGGCGCTGACTCCCACGCAGATATAAAATGTTGGTAGCGATCGGGTAACTACATCAAAATCTTGGTGATCACGAACTTGTCAGATATGTTTTCGCCCATCTGCTTCATTTGATTTTGCATTTCTTGTATTATAGAGAGGAAAATTGACTTATCGCTATCTTCATCATACTTATATTGGAAAAAGCGCCATTGAAATATATGAATGCTTGTCTCTGTTTTCTGTTCATACACACAATTCAATTTTCTCCACATATCAGAAGAAGTTTTACATGAGAGAATGTGGAGCATGACATCCTCAGATATTCTGGTTACCAGGATTGTTTGGGCTTTGGCATCCTTTGCCTTCCACTACTTTAGTTCTTCACCTTCCTTGAAGGGTTTCCCAACAGTCCCCTCCACCAGTTCCAGGAGTCGCTGCCCCCGCAGAAGCACTGTGACTTGGAATTTCCAGACATTAAAATTTTTCGAACCCTCAAGTTTGATAACATATGTGCTCGGTGTAGTGAGCGCATCCATCCTGCCTCCGTGTCTTCCTCCTTCCTCACCCTTGCAGCCAGGTAAGTATTTTTATTCTCCCCGACGACGACCGCGTGGCCGTTTTTTAACTACGAGAAAAAGAAACTTTTGCCATTGACTACGAGAAAAAGAAAATAATTATTCTGTGATTGATTATGAATCAACAATTATTATGGGTAATACATAGAATACAGATTAATAGGAAAAGAACTAGAAATTAATCGTGAAATTAGAACAGTCTGTTTTTGAAATTTAGATGTATGTGCTTGTTTGGGTCTGAAATGGTCTTATGCTGATTTAGCTGTAGTGTCGTTTCACGAGGTGTGTCCTTCGATGTTGAAGGTTGAGGCGGAGAAAATGTGCTCCGAGGGTCCTTCGATGTTGAAGAGTGAGACGGAGGCAGTGGGTTCCATGGGTCCTTCGATGTTGAAGGGTGAGACGGAGGAAGTGGGCTCCAAGGGTCAGATGTAGATGGTGTAAGTTTAATGCCTTCAATAATTCGTTTGCACGTTTTAGCTTTATTTTCTACCGAATCTTCAATATAACTTTCAGCTACTGCACTCGACTTCCATCTCCCATGGCGTTTCAGTTGCGTAAGGTCAGCTCCAGAATTAGCTAAAAGCGCCGCGGACGTTCTACGAAAGCAATGTCCGGTGTACAGTTAAGGATTAGGCAGGTTTAAAAACGTTGCAATCTCTTTAGGCATAGCACCTATTTTGTTGATTCCAATAGGTTGCCGTGTACACTTGCCGCCATGGTACTGTATGAAAAATCTGTCCGTTTTCGTATTAGTGGGCCGCAAAGCTTGATATTTTTCAATAATCTTTTTATATTCTTCCCTTATTACAAAATATCTATCAATCTTAGTTTTTGTGTCCTTTAAAACAATTAATAATAAGGTTTCGGAGTGTTTCTGGATGTCATTTACAGTTATCTTCAAGAATTCACCACTGCGGCAGGCTCCGTTCACGCCAAAAACTAGCACAACCTGCAATTTTATTAATTAGTCATTACAGTACATGAAATAAAATGAAATGAAATATTTATTTGCATTGAACAGGTACAATGAGGTCTTATTCTTACATTATGTTTCTGCTATTCAGCCAATAAAATTAGCATGCAAATATATTAATCTATTACAATTTGAATTACTTATTTATCTACGGAGGTGGTCATTATAAGTGAAAAAATCATTAATACTGTAGAAATTATTGTCCATTAACCATCTGTATAATTTATTTTTAAATTGTTTAAATGTCAACTTTTTCAATTCGTCAGGTAACCTATTGTAAATTCTTATGCACATATTATAACTATTTTTTAAATATAAAGCAGTCTTTGGGCAACGATCCAACACCAGCCTATCAGCATGGCGAGTCGTCCGTGGGTATACCTCCTTAGCTGTTTTAAATAAATAACCATGCTGTCTCACAAATTTGCAGGCTTCGAAGATATACATATTCGGCAATGTTAATAAGTCCAGCTTCTTAAACCATGGCTCACAGCTTTCATTGGGTTTAATGCCGCATATGGCTCGTATACATTTTTTTGAGTTATAAAAGCTCTTTTTACATTAGTTCCGTTACCCCAAATCAATAGACCATATCTTAGTGCCGATGCCACATAACCATGGTACGCCAACAGTGAAAGTTTTCTAGATGCAGTTTGTCTGAGTCGACGAAGTACATACACAAATCGATTAATTTTACTACAAACTTTACTAATATGAGCATAATGGTTAAGGTCCTTGTCCAATAATATACCCAAAAATGGAGCACTATTAATTTCATTTATATTTATACCATTATAATTAACATTTAAATGTATTGATTTACGACCTTTTACATTAAATTGAATATAATTTGATTTTGATAAATTTATCTGTAGATTGTTAATGTCAAGCCAATTAATAACAGTCTCAAGAGTATCGTTAATGTCAAGTTCTAAACTATTTAAATCGTCAGCAGCATCCGGTATCACAATAGACAAATCATCGGCAAACATAATACAACGGTGATTAGTTACATTAGGTAAGTCGTTAACGTAAAGAAGAAACAACAATGGTCCTAAAATGCTACCTTGGGGGACGCCGTTATTGCTGAACACATATTTAGAATGATGGGTTATCACATTATTCCTATTATCTAAATAATTTAACTCAGTACATTGTTTTCTATCTCTAAGATACGAGTCGAACCAAGATGCAGGTCCTCTAACGCCATACCTCTCAAGTTTCAGCAGTAGCGTGTTATGTGCAACATAGTCGAAAGCCTTGGACATATCCAACAAAAGAACAGTCGCACTCATTTTACAGTCAAGGCGTTCCACGACAGACTTAACTAGATTGAAAATAGCTAAGGTAGTAGATTTGCCCTTTTGAAAACCATATTGATCCGAGTCTATGATATTGAATCTCGTGCAGTAGTTAATAAGCCTATTAAACATTGCCTTCTCGAATATCTTGCCAAATACAGATATTAATGTGATTGGTCTATTATTACTGATTACGGACGAATCACCCTTTTTCAAAAGCGGTTTAATAATGGAAATCTTCAAAGCTTCCGGAAAAATACCGGTAACAATAGAAACATTTATAAGGTGTGTTAAAACAGGTGCTACTTCGTGCTTGCATTTTTTAATTACTTTGGTTGATATCTCATCATACCCACATGAATTTGAATTTTTAAGAGATTCAATTATTTTCACAACATCTTCAACTTCAAAAGGCAATACAAAGAAAGAATTCGGTACCGCTAGCACTGTTCGTAATGCTTTAGAAGTTCCGTCATTAGGTTTAGTATTTGTCAGATTAAGGAAATAATTATTAAATTCGGTGGTCATATCTACTGGGTTAGTGATTATAGTATTATCAGTAAGCTCAAGTTTTTCAATGTCAATAGTTGGTGGTGAATCGAAACCTTCATCTTTTATTAATGACCAGGATGCTCTTGCAACATTTTTGCTGATCATTAAAAATTTAGAAGATGTATTTTTTTGGGCACAACTAATACATTTTTTTAGTATTTTTTTAATCTCTAAATATTTCTTTTTGTTTGCAGTAGTATTGTGTTTATAATACTGATAGTGTAATTGCCGTTTTACTTTACAGCTCTATCTCAAACCCTTAGTTATCCATTTTGGCTGTGATAGACGATTGGTAAACTTTATGCGAATTTTCGGGAAGCAAACATTGTAAACCAAACAGAATAAATTATGGAAAGCTACAACTTGCACTGTATGACTAATTAATAGTAGTCATTACAAACAACTAAGTAGGTTTGTAGTAGGTAAAGTACTAAGAAAACTACTTACTTTTGTGGCCAGAAAGCTGTGGTCAGGGGCCTCATTAAGAAATTTTTCAATGTTGTCCGAAGTTAGAACTTTCGATTTCTTTGCAGTTTTCCCCTCGGAAGCCCGCTTTAGGTATGTAACTAACTTGGAGTACTTTTCGATATCAACATTTTGTTTTATTTTCATAGTCGCTTTTAGCATTAAATATGTTGTCCATAGTGTAGACAGCTTCTTATTTTTTGACAACTCGTCAAAATAATTGAGAAAAACGGCCTCCGAAAAAGAATTGGCGCCATTCGCTGTTTTCCACTCACAGAACATGTTGTATGCTTTCAGATACTTTTCTTTAGATTTTTGCGGCAGTAAATTATCAACAATAGCTGCTGCTTTAACGCGAAATGACTTTGGAACGAGAGGTTCACTTTCATCACTGGATGTCGAACTCATTTTATGATTTTGAGACAAAAACTTTTAACAGAAACTTTTAATTGCATGAAAATTGCACACAAAATTTGCTGAATTCCTTATTCTAAATTCAAAATTTTTAACCCAGCCATATTCCATACAGCCAGTTATTACATACAGCTAAGTTTTAGTACGTTTTTATAGCGAGAGTATGCAACCTCCTTGCACATTGTCTTTTGTTTTCTTACTAAAATCCGTATATTGGCGCATGTTCCAAATTCAAAATGTTTTATTCACTCAGTGAAATAAACAGCGTTTTATTCACTGTTTTTGAAGAATAACAGACCCTTTTTCGAGGGGCAATGGTGAAAAATATTTTCTTTAATAAGACACGTAGTTTTAATTTTCTTTACAAATTGCGTAATGCACTCCATTAAGACAAAACCAAACAAGAGAGAAACGTCACTGTCATCGAACCATAACTATCTTAACTTATGCTTTTTAGGGTTCCGTAGTAATCTACGAACCCTTATAGTTTCGCCATGTCCGTCTGTCCGTCTGTCCGCGGGTTTTCTAAGAAACCCTAGGTACTACAGAGCTGAAATTTGGCATGGTTATACATATTAATCACGCTGACAGAACTGTAGAGTAAAACCTTAGAAAAAAAATTTTTTTCGGGTGTCTCCCATAGACGTGAAAGGGCGATGATTTTTTTTTTCTCGCCAATATCAGCGAATGGGGTGTTATAGAATAGCTTTTTAAAAGATAGAAGGGGTTTACTAAGAACGTTTTTCGATTTAGCACTCCGTTTGCGAATCATAAATTTTTAAAGTAAAAATTTTTGTCAAACACAAGTGTCCCCCCCCCCTCTACCAGCTAAACGGTTGTTTCTAAAAATGTGGAAAAATTCACAGAGGTATAATATACATCAAATTTAAAAGGAAAACTATAAAACATAAGTTGGCCCTTCAAGTTTGCGAGTAATGGTAGACCAAGTGCCAAACATTGTTGGGATTAATAAGAATATATTTACTAATATTAGATCCTTGGTACTACAGAGCTGCAATTTGGCATGTTCATACATATTAATTGCGCCGACAAATAGAAAAAATAAAATTTTGTAAAAAAAAAATTCGGGTGTTCCCATACATGTGAAAGGGCGATGGTTTTTTTTTCTCGCCGATATCATCGAGTGGGATGTCATAGGATAGTTTTTTAAAAGATAGAAGGGGTTTACTACGAACGTTTTTCGATTCAGCAGTCCGTTTGCAAAAAATCAATTTTTAAAATGAAAAAAAATGTTAAATATTTCACGAGCATTTAGCATTTACGACGAAGTTCAACCTAATCCAAAACAACTGCCATACAAAGTTCCACGCTTAAAGTGAGGCAAGGTCGAAAGCCAAGCTGTACCATATTGACATTTCATGTGTCGTTATAGGTTTTTGGGGGTGTTAATTACGAAAATGAAATCAAAATTATACACAATCGCCACGCGACCTGCTCTTTAGCACCAGCTTGAAATTATTCCTAACAATACTTTTGTCAAAAAAAATTCAAAAAAAATTTTTTTTAAGTCAAAAAAAATTCGCGCTCGCTTCGCTCGCCGATTAAATATTTCCATTCTGTTGTATTTAGCCCAAAACCAAAGTTAGTGTCCCCCCCCCTCTACCAGCTAAACGGTTGTTTCTAAAAATGAGAAAAAATTCTTGTTGGTAGAATATACAACGAAATTAAAAGAAAAACTATCACATATAAGTTGGCCTTTCAAGTTTGCGAGTGATAGTCGACCAAGTGCCAAACGTTTTTGGAATTAATAAGAATATGTTTACTAGGTTCAATACTAAAAGTGAGGCGAGGTTATTTTATCAGCAGGTCTATATTATTTCTAATAATATTGTCGAAAAAAAAAATTTTTTTTTAAAACATTTTCGCTCGCTTTGCTCGCGAATTTTATAATTTCATTATGTTGCGTTTAGACCAAAACTAAATTTATTTCTGAAACTACAAATTCTTTTTTATACTATAGTATTTGGAGATTTTAACATCGATTATGACTAGTGATGGAAGATACTCAGTCTTTTAAGGCTTTTAATAAAGACTCACCTTATTTTTGACGCCTCACGATTGATTCAGTCTTTTAGTTCCCAACCTTTAGTCATAAGACTAGCTTTTGTAGTTGAAGTCTTTTAACGTAAAAAACTGAGCTGTTACTTATACAGCTTAAAGGACTTAAAAGACTGGCGACTCATTATCTGGGAAGTCAACAGTCGTAAGGTATGTGTTGATAGAATGTAAATATCTCATTTTATCTCCTTGTCAAATGTTATCAAAATGTATTTAGTGGTTTAGGCGTGAATTATTCCTTTTGGTTGATAGGTTACAAAAGAAATATTTAATATCACACACAAACTGCGGTGCGATCCCTTTTACATAAAAGAACTTGAGTCGTTTAAGTCTTTTAGTATTTTGAAAACAACCCGAGTCGTTTCAGTTTTTAATATTTTGATAAACTACTAAGTCTTATTAATAAAAACTCGAACTTTCAGTCTTAATTTTAGAGTCAAGTCCTGTAAGATGGAGGCGAGTCTTTTTAATAAGCCTTAAAAGACAGTCTCTTTCATCTCTAACTACGACCGTAACGATAGTACACCCGTTTTAAATGAATACGTAATTTTAACAATTTTTATACAACCATTTGCATCCACGCGAGGTGGTTATTAAACAGATGATTTTTTTTTTCATTTTCCTTGTGGCGCTGGAATCTACATTTCTCCTTTAATTACCTTCTTTTCTTTGTGACCTCGTTTTTATTAGACATTATTAGCAATTTAACCGTCCATATGCTCGTAGAATTAAGAAGCCAGCTGCATATTTGAACCATGCTGCTACGGAACCCTACAATGCGCGTGTCCCGACACGCTCTTGGCCGGTTTTTAATATTTCATTGCACTACTACACAAACTCGAACACAGTCGTCTTTGTCATTTTAATAATGAGAGAAAGAGACAATCAGTACTTAGGTATAGATCGAGACTTGAGTCTCCTTCTATAATACGGGCCTTAGATTCGATTTAGGTATGGCATACTGTTACAGACTGTATGGAGTATCTATCTAATAATGTGATTGCTTTCAAGCAATAAGGCCACCTTTTTGCATATTGTGTTTCATGTTATATTTTGTCTTGTGTATCCTTGTTATGTCTTATGTGCAAATAAAGTAGATTGTATTGTATGATCGTAGTCCGAATGCAAGAAGCTGAATAAAGTTCTACATTTCCCCCTTTCAGTGGTAGCCGATCCAGTAATTGCGGAATGTGTTTTAAAGAATTATCTGGAAAAAGGTGAAATTATGAAGCACGTGCGAGCAGTTATAGGGAACGGGAGTGTATTTGCACCAGGTGAGAGTGGTATTCAATAACCATAACCATAGTGTCGAAAATAAAAACTGCTAGTTTTGTTTTGAGGCCCCAGAAGCTCCACACTTCTGAAGGTTTTTATATGTATTAGTGGAGAACTTGAATAGTTCTTCGGCTGTGCTGAGAATACGTAAACAACATTTTACAGTCGATTTGTGTTTTCCCTTGTACTTCAAAACAATGATTACTAAAGTTTGTGTATAAATAAGAACAAACCATTAGAATGTTTCTTGGAGAAAACTTTTTAATTTTCCATCAATGTCAGCTTCCATCATCTATGACCTTGGTCAAGACTGAGGTCAAGAGTTAACCCATCTTATAGTAAAAAAAAACAACGGGTTGCTCTCCGGGAATGCCGGAAGAAGTGAAAACTTAACATGTATTACTTCCTTGCGGTCTACTCTTCCTCCGTTATACTTATTTTCGATCAGGTCACGTGTCCCGATGCAAGTTTAACATTTTTTACCCATACTTGAAAGTGCACAACGCCGATAAAGAAGTTTTCACTTAAAAAAAATTACTTATAAGGTGACTAACTTTCCATTCAGGACTTCGTTCCAGTATGCGTTAATCCAGGATTTCAGCAAATTTTATTAAAATTGTTCCAGCCATTTGAGCGCGAAAGAGTAACAAACATCCATATAACGTATACTCCTGTTAAATTGTGTTTTTGCCAGGAAAGTTATGGGGTAGTTCTGATTTCTTTCATTCTATACGTATTTTGGGGTACTGAATCCGAATCTGAGGTTTGCGGAAAAAATTTCGTGGCGGAACATTGAAAAAATCACAAAAAAAGAGAAAAAATTCTGCTTATTTCCGGTTTCTTGCTTTAAACTCGAAAACTATTAAATTTTATTAAATGTTCTGTTTACAAAAATTAAAGTACTTAAAATTCTCTACAAACAGTTTTTTTAGTTTTTTAGTTTTTTTTCGTTCGCTCTCAAGTGCGGGTTAAAAATTGGAAATTTTCAGCTTTCTTCAAAACCTACTTTTTACATTCCAAAACTTTATTTTTTATTAGAATGCTGTTATTTGATAAATTTATTATAGTTTTCTGCACTTGTAATAAAAAAGGAATAAAAAAAGGTCGAAATTATACAAATTCAAAGCATTCTAATAAAAATAATATTTTGGAATGTTAAACGTGGATTTTGCAGAGACCGCTGAAAATTGGCAATTTGGAACTTGCATTTGAGACGGAACAGTTCATCTGAAAAAAAAACGAAATAGTGATATTTGTAGAGAATTTTAATTACTTTAATTTTTGCGAACAGACTATTTCCTAAAAGTTAATAGTTTTCGAGTTTTAAGCAAAACTCGGAAAAAAGCAAAAAATGTTCTCTTTTTTTGCAATTTTTTCAATGTTTCGCCACGAAATTTTTTCCGCAAACCTCAGATTCGGATTCAGTACCCCAAAATACATATAGAATGAAAAAAAACAGAACTACCCCATAACTTTCTCACCAGAGGCCCTTTAGATTACAATTTGACTGGATCATTATACTAGTAAGGATTTCATTGTTTTCAGTATCAATTTGGCGTCCAAGGCGCAAGATTCTCGCTCCCACGTTCAGTCCACACAACTTAAACCGTTTTGTGGAGAGTTTTGTTAGACACAGTAGTACCATGGTAGATCTGCTGAAAAATAAAGTTGGTGCAGGTCCCTTTCCTATCTGGAGTTATGTAACTACTTATGCTATGGATGCTGTGAGTGGTATGTATTTAACCTAAAAAATTAAATCAAAATTCAGTCCTTCCAATAAACGTTAACTTATACAAAATTTAAAAGTACCAATTCCTGATTCAGATTTGTTGCCAATATACAAACTGGGACTAATAAATTGTCTCGCTAATCATATAGCAGTACGCAGAGGAATGCGCACAGATAGGAGAAATGTATCAGATTTATCAATTGAAGTAAATCCTCCACTAAATCTTCGCAGTAACATAATCATCATTAACGATCATTTTCACGATACGGTCGGCATCTATGAACGACCCTTACACTGATACAGCCATAAAGAAGTGGTGCTACTACATTAGTTTAATTAAATATTCATAAATATTGTTTTATTTTTCTAGAAACAACAATGGGAGTAAAACTGGATGCTCAGAAAAACCACAGCCATCCATTTTTACAAAGGTTTGAAAAGGCAAGCCGGATCATAGCCAGTCGGTTCTCCAGTCCCTGGCTCCAAAGTGACATAATCTTCATGCTTACTTCTAATTTCTACTATTTAAAGACGTGCAAACATTTCATAAAAGACTTCGTTGATGGGGTACGACTAGTATTATCTAAAAAAAAAATTAAGAGACCGCCAAAACAATTTTAAAATGGATTTTATCGTGTTTTGCAGATTATTAAGTCTAGAAAGGAGGCGATCGATATCAAGAAGAGATTCCACGAACATGGTAAGGTGACACTTTTATCTGTTATGCTTGGGAAAGATAAAAAGGAACTATTACTTAATTGCATTTCGTTGCCAAAAAGAAATGAATTGAGAACATACGCATGCAAAAATATGTGCTAGAGAATCTTTTAAGTTATGTTTATAGACCGATTGACAACAGAAGCAAATAAACCGAAGCGTTACGATAAGTAACATATAATATCATTGACCGAAGCTGTTTCACATTTCTCGTTGTACCTACATAATTACCCCCCCCCCCCCCCCCTTGTGGACCACAAGTTATATCCTACCCAGCTGTAGGATAAAATGTAACCTATGTCCTTTCCTAAAGTCAAATCCATCTCTGTACTAAATTCAATAAAAATCGGTTTAGTAAGTAGTTTAGGCGTGAAAGCGTAAAAGACAGACAGATAGAATTACTTTCGCATATATAATATTATAAATTACCTAATTGAAAATATTGTTACAGACTCTGGAAAGGAAACTAGCAAAACCTTTTTAGAACTTCTAATTAACAGATCCGGAGGAGAAGGATGTTCGGACATTATACTCCGAGAAGAGATATTAGTTATGTTAGTGGGGGGTACTGATACGTCTGCTGTAGGGATCTGTTTCACGCTCCTAATGCTGGCAAGATATCAAGATGTACAGGATAAGGTTTACAAAGAGTGAGCACCAAACCATAACGAGCTTTACCTGCTAGCAAATCAAGCCAACCTGCCAACTTTTTGTTAATTTTAAACAATTTAAAAAAAAATCTAGTAAACATTTTTATTTTAGCTGTGAATGGTAATCCCACAAAAAAAACATCGGGTTGCACTCCGGGAGTGCCGGCTGAAGTGAAAACTTGAACATGAACGTTGTGCATTAATATGGAAATAAAACAAAATACACAAAAAGAGTCCGTTATTCTCCCAGGATTCAAACTCTCGACCTGTTTCTTACAATCTGGCAACTTTTCCACTCGACCAAACTGTCTACTTTCAATTCAGAAAAATAGTCTAGCGGTATTTGCGCATGATTTGCGAATAGTCGTTGACATCGTTGACATCTGTCACAGAGATAATTTTTTCATAGGGCTGCCATCCGTCCGGGTTTTCACCCATACTTCAACGTACACAACGCTGCTAAAGAAGTTTTCACTTCAAAAAAGGTGACAACCCTATTCTACGCATTTTCGATCACGGTCACATGACATCTGACGATCTGATGCGAGTTCATCGCGAGTTTAACATTTTTTACCCATACTAAAAGTGCTCAGCGCCGCTAAAGAAGTTTTCACGGCACGCCACTTACCACGATGTTCAGCTCTCCCCTGCAACCACTGCCCGCTACCTTAGCTTACGAATGTCGTCACCCCACCTAGTAAGAAGACACCCTACCTACGTTTGCCGATTTGAGGTGTCCAGTTTAAAACTTGTCTGCTCCAATGACCATCGGTTTTACAAAAGATATGATCAGCCGACTGCCACTTAAGCTTGCTAATGCCTCTTTGTTACTTTTTGTCATTTCTTTATACTTTTTTCTGGTTTCCTAAAATGTGTTTAGCTGTAAGTACTCTTCTATATTGTGTCAATTTCAAACATCAATTTCAAACTTACCTTTACAGTAGTTTCTATAATGTTTTTAGGTTAGAAGAAATTTTCGGTAACTCGAATAGACCATTAGAACCTGATGATCTGAAGAATCTAAAATACTTAGATGCTGTGCTTCGAGAGACAATGCGGTTGTATCCTCCCGTACCACTGACTGTCAGGCATTGTGACAGGGATTACACATTGCGTAAGTTAAATTGCATATCAACAGATATACACATAGAAAAAATAAATGTCAGTGTGATGATAAAGGTCCGAATCTGGACCAACTTTAAAAATTGTCACCAAAATAGAGTACTTTTAGTGTCACAAATGTCGTATTTTTTTATTTTTTTTTATTAAAGATGGGTTCGCTCTTGACCACAATTTAGCTTAGGGCAAAGATGTGGTCGAAGATGTAGCGAGCTGACCCAGGAGAAGCCTATTCACTCGTACTTTAAAGATATTTGGGTTGTAGGAACTCGGAAATACAGACGCCGGCAGGGAATTCCAATCCCTGGCAGTGCGCAATATAAAAGATGAAGAATAGCGCTCAGTACGTATCCGAGGGATCTCGACAAGATAAGGGTGGTACCCCGCAGTGCGTCTGGACGTCTGATGGAAAAAAGGGGCAGGCGGAATGAGCTCATGTAGCCTCTGAGCACACTCTCCGAAGTACATCCTATAAAAAAACACATAGGCAAGTTACTTTGCGTCTATGAGCTAGGCTTTGAAGCTTATCCTTAACCAGCTTTTTATCACCAATAAGCCTCTTGGCTCTGCGATCCACCGAGTCCAGAGCGGCTAGTTGGTATTTGGCCGAACCATCCCAAAGGTGGCTACAATACTCCATGCACGATCGGACCTGCGCCTTATAAAGGGTAAGAAGTTAATCCGGCGTGAAGTATCGCTTAACCTTGTTAAGGATGCCCAACTTTTTGGCCGCAGTCTGAGCCTTAGACTCGATGGAGGTGCCGAAGTTGAGGTTGGCAGACAACTTCATGCCGAAGAATTTTAGCTCATCGGTTATAGATAAAGATGTACTCCGGAAAGTAGGAGTCAAGTTGAATGGACTCCTTTTAGCGGAGAACAGGCACGCCTGGGTTTTGGTGGCGTTGAAACTCACCAAGTTCATGTCACCCCATTGAGACAAGACCTAAGGTTGAGTTTACTCGCTCAACCATTGCCTCCCTTTCATTTCGAATTTCATCCCCACCAGCTCTTGCACTAGACAAATACATCTTCATGACTATGCTGTCATCTGCGTACGCAACCACTACAGGCAAAAGCATATCGTTGATGTGCAGCAGGAAAAGAGTCGCAGAGAGAACAGACTCCTGAGGAACTCCGGCGTTAATAGCCATAAGGTCAGAGGAGCAGCCATCAACGACTACTTGGATCGACCGTTCACTCAGGAAGTCAGAAATCCAGCTACAAAAACTGGCAGGGACGCCGTACGCAGGAAGCTTGCTTAGCAGACTTGCGTGCCAAACTCTGTCAAAAGCCTTCGAGATATCAAGTGACACGGCGAGAGCTTCACCGTGTTTCTCGATGGCTTCGCCCCAGCAGTCCGTGACATACACTAGAAGATCCCCAGTTGATCTTCCCCGGCGAAAGCCATATTGATGATCACTGAGCAGCTCGTTAGCTTCTAGGTATTTCAGCAGCTTGCTGTTCAGTACTCTTTCCATAACCTTACAGAGTATGGAAGTGATGGCAAGAGGACGGTAGTTACAAGGGTCAGCACGACTGCCCTTCTTAGGTACTTGTTACACGTTAGCAAGCTTCCAGGACTTAGGAAAGGTTTTAGTCTTGAGAGAGAGACGGTACAAGCGTGTCAGTATGGGAGACAACCCAGGACCACATTGCCTCAGTACTTTCGCTTTATTCAAGTCTAGACTCTGTAATGCTCTTTGGACCTCTTTATTATGTATTGTGACTTCCAGCATTGAGAAGTTACAGCGAGGCATAGTCGGTGGTTGTCGAGAGCCAGTGTCCAGACGAGAATTGCTCGCAAAAAGAGATGCAAAATTGCAAATAGATCTGCTTTCTCTTTCGCAGAGTGAGCTAACGATCCATCAGGTTTTTGCATGGGAGGCAACGATGGACGGCAGAAATTAGTTTCGACAGACTTTGATAGGGACCAGAACTGCTTACTACCATGAGGGTAAGATGCTAATCTAGTCCCTATTCGTCTAATATGGTCGAAACGAGCCTTCCGTATAACCCGTTTGCATGACTTGGCAGCGGAGTTTAATGCCCTCTTCTTCGAACGAACCCTCCTAGCTCGGATTCCACGATCACGTGCCTGAACCCAGGCCTGGTATGCAGCTTCTTTGCGTGCCTCAGCACGTGCACAATCCGCATTGAACCATGGCTGGGCTTTGTAACCGAGCGGGATGTCGGAGAATGGAATGAAGTATTCCATTCCCTGTCGAATCACATCTGCAATCGCATCAGCCGAACAAGAGGGGTCATCCGAAGAGAAACACATTTGCCACCAAGGATAAGATGCAAAGAAGTGCCGCATCTCATCCCAATCTGCTGACTCGTATCGCCAGACGCTCCTAGTGCCTTTGAAACTAACGTCCGGGGGACAGCTGATCGATACGGATTTCACCAGACAGTGGTCCGATGTTCCCAGCGGGGTGAGATCTAGCGATAGTGCAAATTTGCGCGCTTCTCTCCCAGCGTGGTCAGTTTTCTTGAACGGGAACAACCACTCGCTGTGGTGGGCATTGAAGTCCCCCAGAAAGACGAGCTCTGACGTTGGGTACCTTTGTTGGGCTATATAAGCCGTCTCAGTCAGGTGATCAAGAAGTTTGGTTGTCTCCTGGTCTCCGCTATGTGAACGATAGACCAAGCATAGACGGTTTTGTCTAAACCGGTATCCAACAACAGCCAAAGAGTAGATAACCCAGATTTCTAAAAGCAAAGGAGACGCCTACAGCAAACGTCGTCGCGGACATACACACAGACCCCCGCGTTCCTCCTGAAGTTGTGTTCAAGGGAGTACCCCGGGTAGTTGAAGTACGCCACGTCCGACGGTGTTGCTATCTGCGTCTCCGTGAGAAAGAATAGGTGCGGCTTATTGGTCTCAAGGTGGTGGTGGACCTGTTCGGTATTTGAGTGCAACCCTCGGATGTTAATGAGGTGCACTTTTTGTGGGAGGAAGTGCAGACGTTTTTTAACCTTTTATTTATTTTTGCCTTTCATGTTGTATGTATTTGGAATGTTTGAGGGGAAATAATTGAAAGTCGAGGCACTGCTTATTGAACCACAAAAACAAGACTGATGACAACAACTGACCATGGTAAACTCATTTGGAGCACGTGGGGACGCCCTAACCCCCCCGATATGGCCACCGGGTCCTCCCATCCAGTCGCCAACTGGCACGGTGGAGCATAGCGGGATTTTTCGCAAGGTGTGTGGGGTAGCCTTTTGTACGTGGCTAGCGTACTACTTGGGCCCCCTACTACCCGCGGTCGGCCTACGGCGAGAGACCGTGCTTAGGATCCCGCTACCCTCCAAAATGAGTTGCCCGGGACAGTGCTATTCATCAATCAAGACCGGTCTTAAGCAGTGCAACTGACTTCGTCCTTACTTCTCCAATGGCACTGGCACTTCCGCGCACCAGCGGAACACAGATGCTAGTCTGCTTGGCGCTGGAGTCCGGCAGAAGGGTGGTTGCGAGCCAGGCGACTGCTAATGGGCCTACCACACCGCTTTGGGGATGTTTGGCCACCACCATTGAACGAAGTCCAAGGTGACGTTGCCCAGGGTGGACCGCTAGGAGGCAGATCCCACCCACCCCAAACGTCAGTTGATTATCAAATGGCAAGAACGAGATAGACACTGTTTACCGAGAGACATTAAGAAAATAGAAGAAAGGCGTTTCAGGAAGAAACGGGACGCAAGAGCCTGATAGAAAGATGTGGGCGAAACTTCAGAGCGGCTAGCCAGGAGAACCTGAAATTTGACAATTAACTTTTTTCCACCTTGCTGCAGCTCAAGCAAAACGTGCTCGTGGTGAAATGCGCCGTGGTCAAATGTCAAAAAATGGTCTAAATAACAACGCCAGAGGACAAGCAACCTTTTGCTCAGTGCCGTCGCGTAATCAAAATGAAGTTTCACCGTCATCTGAGTGACTCAACATGCGCTCGACGTGCGATTTTGTCACAGGCCGTGTTAGCTATAATGTTATTAAGTGCCCTTATTCTTGCAGCATCAGGAGTGACTCTGGTCAAAGGCTGCACTATGCTGATAAATAATTGGGCCATCCACCGCAACCCGCAGTACTGGGGTGAAGATGCGGAGCTCTTCCGGCCAGAACGATTCCTGGATACCCCCTTCAAACACCCAGCTCAGTTCATAGCGTTCAGTTATGGACCTAGAAACTGTATAGGTAAGAAAGTAGGGATGAAAAACTTTTTTTGAGTAATTTAATTTTCTCTTTGTCTCTCGTTTCGAAAATCAAAACAAAGCATATTTCCCAATGTAGGTCTCAATTCAAATTATTATATCCTGCATAGTTATTAAAAAAAAAACATCATTAGAAATGGAAACAGCAAGCAAAAAAACGGCTATAAGTATTTGAATCACGACGCGACTCGCGGGTTGTGCTTGGGGTGCGAAACTCAGATGAATGCTATATTTTTACATGCATACGCTTACGCCCACAATCCCTAATGGGGTAGGCAGAGCATCAGTGGTTCTAGCGAACCACTTGATGCCACGTAATGTTGATATGTAATATTTTTGATGTGAAAATTATATTCGGGTATATTCTGAAAACCGACTGATTTGTGAGAGTAATTGTAGAAGCATTGCACTTAACCGACCTTTAAATGTTTATTCCGACCTTGCAGTCGATTATATTACTACGCATATTGCATACAAAAATAAAAGGTATTCAATATTTAATATAGGTCAATTACGTGCGGTCGCCGGCCGCACTGCATCGCCAGTCAGGATCTAGCCCTCGACGCGACTCCACGCTGCTTTGCTTAATGCTTGCGCCTTTGTTCGTACGCGATCTAATTTCTTATGCTTTTTTATGTTAATTCTCTTCATTCTTTCTCTTCCGAACTTTCTTCTTGTGTTGTGTTGCTTATCTATCGTGTACTGCGCCGTTCCTGAACTGTTCCTTCCACTTCTCCTTCTGACTTTATATGTAGTGTGTGTTAAGATAATATAATTAATATTTGCTAATTGGAGTCGGACTATCATTGTTCATCCTCCCCAACACACGCACTTCACGTATATATATAGTGTATTTTTATATATTAGGTATATAATTATGAATATGTAAGAAGTATAAGTAAAATCGATAGTATGAGTATATATTTCCATTTAGTCTCTTATCTCCATGGAGGTATGAACCTGCCATGATCCTCTACGAATCACCCTAAGGTTGACTGATATATAATGCCTCTAGGCATTACGTCCGCCATTGTACATTAGTGCATAAGTTTTATGAATAAAATAAATAAATAATTACTAAACAAAACATGAAACAAAGTGTCAGTACAATAAACACTTGCCTCGGCAGCTAACATGAGCGCGTGACAAGTAATTTTGTCATGTCGAGTCCGTTCTACCTGTTCCATATTTACGCTGTGCGTCATATCGGGAGGGCAAAATGACATACATACATACTCACGCTTATGCCTATAATCGCTAAAGGGGTAGGCAGAGCATCTGTGGCTGTAGAATCACTTGATGTCACATTCGACATGAATTACTAAGGTTATTAGATGTCTGATAGTGAGAAGGCCTTTTGCCCATAATACAGCAATAACCTCGCGTCCCATTTACTGACTTTTTCAGTATGCCTGGGAAGAGTTGGCAACTGGTATATTCTATGTTTTTCTTGCATAATCAGTCGAGCGTAGAGGGCAGAATGAGATACCTACAGTATCCGACAAAATTTTGTCATCTTGCTTGTGCAAGCAGACCTGGACCAGTAATGTACCCGTACCTAGTTATAAACCTAAAAAGTGAGCCCCCCGTCAAGAAAGAGGGATGTCATAAGTTTGACGAGTGTATCTGTGTGTCTTTACTGGCTGGTGTTTTTTTTTTATCAAGAATGGGTTCGCTCTTGACCACAATCTAGCTCAGGGCAAAGATGCGGTCGAGGATGTAGCGAGCTCACCCAGAAGAAGGCTATTCACTCGTACTTTAAAGATATTCGGGTTGTATGAGCTCGGAAATACAGACAGAGAATTCCACTCCTTGGCAGTGCGCAATACAAAAGATGAAGAAAAGCGCTCAGTACGTATCCGAGGTATCTCGACAAGATAAGGGTGATACCCCGCAGTGCGTCTGGACGTCCGATGGAAGAAAGGGGCAGGCGGAATGAGCTCATGCAGCTCCTGAGCACACTCCCCGAAGTACATCTTATAAAAAACACATAGGCAAGCTACTCTGCGTCTATGAGCTAGGCTTTGGAGCTTATCCTTAACAAGCTTTTTATCACCAATGAGCCTCCTGGCTCTGCGATCCACCGAGTCGAGTGCAGCTAGTTGGTATTTGGCCGATCCATCCAAAGGTGGCTACAATACTCCATGCACGATCGGACCTGCGCCTTATAAAGGGTAAGAAGTTGATCTGGCGTGAAGTATCGCTTAACTTTGTTAAGGATGCCCAGCTTTTTGGCCGCAGTCTGAGCTTTAGACTCGATTTCGAATAGGCTGATGATTTCGATGAGATTTTTTAGTTTGAAAGCTGACGTAATGAAAATGGTTCTTAGCTATATTTTATCAAAATTGGTCCAGACTTATGAGCCATTAAATGTCGGGGGTGGTAATTTTTTTTTAATTTTAGATTTATTTCTACCACAGGTTACCAATACGCAATGATGTCCGCAAAGACAGCTCTAGCCAACCTGTTGCGTCGTTACCGTGTTCTCCCGCCAAAACCAGAAGAAATTCACAAGCCTATACGACTGAAGTTTGACATCATGATGAAGGATGTCGATAATTTTATTGTGGAGTTAGAAGACAGAAAACCAAAAGAGTTCACTTAAGTTAGGTCCGTGTTACACAACGCGACTCAAACTCTGATCTATACCATAGTAGCATATCTGTGTCTTTTTGATAGTGAGAGAAACAAACAATCGATACTTAATCATAGATCAAGACTTGAGTCTTCTTCTGTAATACTGGCTTATTAGGTCCTACAATTTCTTCAAATGGGCTTATGGCGTTAGTGTAGGGTGTAATTAGGGGCATACATTGCAGAAATAAAATTGTTGTTATTTAAATTGAAAAATTAGAGTCAGAATAACAAATTTTGTTAAGGCCAACAATTGATTTATTTATCTGTTATTTACTTTTTTAAATATCTTATGCCAAGTGCAGACCAAAAAGTAATGTAAACACTACAACGCTATTATTACACAATGACACACACACATCCCTACACACATATACACACACACATACACACACACACATACATATACACACAAACATTCATGCCAACATACTCACATTCATCTTTGTTCCTGTTTTTTATTCTTTTCTTTCAATTTATTTAATTTTATATAATCTGTTTAACTTTAATTTAATTTTATATAATTTGTTCAACTTTAATTTAATTTTATATGATTTGTTTACTTTTTAAATTGTGCAATGTTTATCAATTTTGTCTAAAACTCTGTACACGGGTAGGCAATCGCTTACAGGGCGCCTGCGATACAAGCTTGCTTAGTGCAGGGCCCGCTGTTGTAATGTAACTCTTTTTATAACCCAATTGTGAAATAAATTATTCTTATTCTTATTCTTAACTAGGTATTCTTATGATAGTTGTATAGGCAAACTTTGAAAATAAAAAATATTATTAAACCTAAGTATTTCATTTTTTTCAACAGACAAAATTCTCTTAAAAAGATTCTGAAAGTTGTACAGAGGTACAGGCCTTGTGTGTGCGGCCTTGTGTACAGGGTCAACAGCACATCATGCTTTCCAAAACTAACAAATTTCTTCAATCGACTTTTATTTTTATCATCTCCAAACATTAAAGGAAAAATTTTACAGTTTGAGGTACCTAACCTGATGTGCTGTTGACTGTACAGTGAAAATACAACTTAGTAGAGTAACTGAAACATCTACAAAACTACTATTAAGTGATTCTAATTGGTAAATGGGGAGACTTATTTATAAAAGGACTGGACGATTTATAAAGTGATTGACAATGACATGTATTTTTTGGGTTGACTCCTTTCAAACTCCTTAATTGGTAAAAATGATGAGTTTAGAGTTTAAAGTAATTAACGAGTCACATCAGAGGCGGCCTTAGGGGGTGGCGAACAGGGCCATCGCCCAGGGCCTCGCTCTTGCAGGGGCCTCGCGCAACAACCCAAGCAAATTTTATTAAATTATTTAAAATTTTGGATCTTGATTTTTAATTATTTATTAAGGTTATAACATAACGGTAAATTAAAGTAAAGTTAGTTAACTAGTTGATAGTTGATAACGGCTCCCGTTTCCGCATTTAGTCTCTAAGATGACCCTTTATGCGTGTGGGTCGGTGGCTAATCCATTCCAGCCACCTCATCTCCGACCAGAAGCTCAGAATCCTCCTGGGGAATCCACAGGCTTCACGAAGCGACCTAATTCCTGGTAGGATTTTTGCCCATTGGTCCGCCACTCCCACGCATTCCAGGATTACGCGCGGGCAACTGTTTCATCAGCCTCTAGGCAGCCCCTGCAAAGGGGGCTGTGGGTAGCGTTTAAGAACGAATAGGTGCTTGTTTAAAGCACAGTGGCCCGTGAGGGTGCCCACCATTATTCGTAAGTTACTTCTATTTAGGCCGAGCAGTCTTCGCGTCATGCGCGGGGTAGGTCCGGTTAGGAACTCCTTTGACTGGTTAAGTGATATGGGCTCCCATTCCCGCATTTAGGCTCTTAAGTGGCCCATTATGCGTGTGGGTCAGTGGCTATTCCAGCCACTTCAGCTCCGTCCAGAAGCTCAGAATTCTCCTGGGAATTCGCAGGCTTCGCGGGGCGACCTAATATCTGCAAGGATTTTTGCCCAGTGTTCTGCTACTCCCATGCAGTCCCAGGATTACATGGGCAACTGTTTCATCAGCCTCCAGGCAGCCCCTGCAGAGGGGGCTGTCGGTGACGCTTAATACGAATAGGTGCTTGTTCAAATCAGGGTACACCGTAAGGTACCCCCGTAAGGGTACCCACCATATTCGTAGGTTATCTCTGGATAAGTTAGTAGTCTACGCGTCAGGCGCGGGGAGGGTCCTGTAAAGGCTTCCTTCTACTGCCGACAAGTGGTTACATTTTCCCACCTATCTTTGTGTTGCATAAGGGTGCGTGCTCGGATCCAGGTACGGACTTGGCTAAATGGAATCGGGATAATTGGCACAGGGCCTGCCAAGATGGTGTCTGATCCCTTCCTAGCCAATTCGTCTGCCGCATCATTACCCATGGAACCGCTATGCCCCTTAATCCATTGCAGGACGACCCTGTTGGCTGATGCTACTTTGTTCAGCGCTTGATGGCATCAAGTCAACTAATTCATTAATTAAAAACATTATTAAAAAATTCATTATGTAAGTAGTATCTTGAAAATCAGTTTCATATGCGAAGAAGATCACACTTGAAGATCGATTTTTTAATCGCATAGCACTCGGGTCAGCTCGGGAGTCGGGGCATAATGTTCTGCTCCTCTATGTTTCAGCCCTTGCATTGCTATTCTTTCAATCGAAAATGACGATTATCGTGTTTTAATTAAAGATTTTAGTCTGTGTTTTAATTAAAGAAAAGCCGCAAACATCAATTTTAAAACTTATCATCTCTGTATTTGTTAATTTTGTAAAGTCAAATTTAATTTATTTGCATAACTTTAGCATTTCTCGTCGAACATGACAAAATTGATAAACCAAACAACCAGACCTACTTTCGCATCACATACTTTTCACGAAGGACAAAGGGCCTCGCAATGACATGCCGCCAGGGGCCTCGCAATGGGTAAGGCCGCCTCTGAGTCCCATGTAATATGCTAGGGCTTGACGGTTTTAGGGGATAATTATCCCTAAGAAATGAACACCATCCAAAAAAACAAATAAATTGAATTATCGTACAGACTTTATGGAAATAAAGTTATCGCATGAGTCATAATAATTTTGCATTTTTCGAACTATGTTGCTGTGTACAAGAGTTTCGTGGGCTGATTCACATCCTTAATTTTTGTTGACAAAAGAGTCACTTAATATTAATTGTAGTTCTGGACTTTATTTTGTATTTAATATTTGTATTAAACTATTTCCAAGTCACTCTACAAGTACAAAATGTTCAAGAATTTAAGGGTTATAATTTTTTTTAAATAATAAAAGCATAGACTAAAATCTTTTTTATTATTTTTATTATGAGATGGTTTAACTCTTGACCCCAGTTTTGAGTGAGGTCATAGATGAGGTCGACGATGGAGCGAGTTAACCCAGAAAATGCCTGTTTTGTAACTGTAGTTTGATCCTCTCAACAACTCGTTATCAAATAACGACATCGAATCTGACACGTAAAGGCGCGTGTTTATCCGCATTGCCATTCTGCGCGTGCGCCGGTAGTACTCTACACCGGCGCAAGAGTGTCGCCAGCGCCGTTTTTATTGACATCATCGCATATGTTGGCCCTGAAAACATTTTTTTTAAATATCTGTTGTAGTTCGTAAAATTCTCTAAGTAATTTCTCTTTCGTAGGCGTCAAATAAATAATTATAGAGCCAATACGGCCTTTTTGCGTTTGTTTGCCTTTTTATTGCTTCATCGGTCTGTGAAAACAAACAATTTAGTATTAAAACTACATGATTTAATTAGCATAGACGTTTAAAGTCTATTTCATCACTGTCCCCTGTCCGAAAGAAAGTACAATATGCAGATGTATTTCACTTCTGGGAATATTAGGAAAAAATGCGCTTATTTTTTATTTCACGACAGAATCGTCGCTGCAATGTCACTGCATAAAACGAGGAAAAGTAATAGAATGACAGACTTTCGTCAGCGAACCCTTCGGATGCTTTTTGCCTTTTTCTTTATGAGTTTGAATTGATTTTTTTAATAGGTTTTTTTCTCACCGTAAACAGAATCCATAGTGTACGTAGTGAGGTAGCTCCACAATGGAAAAGGTCCGGTGCCTACTTTACTCTTCAGGTTCAGTTTCTCCACCATTATTTCACTCTGTTTCGAAAATATGTGTACAAATTAGGTCAAATTCTTTTGGTTGAAATTTGGAGCTAGGATTTTGCGTCGTGGATGCCATATTGAAACTGAAATAAAAGAAACACACCGAAATAATACAAGGCACGTATGTTCTCGAATGTATAATGCTTCTAAGTAAAAGTAAAGCTGAGATAGAGTCGTGTCGTGATCATTAGTGTCGGGAGACCTCAGATGGTCTACTAACAGCTTCTTGAATAGCACTTACCTTGGCCCTCGGGCCTCATGGAGCTAAGCTGAGTTTCGAGGAAAACGAGGGATACCTTTGCTCATCAGTGACCAGAAAAGGGGGCTGCTTCAACTAGCATGTGCTTTTGCCTGCAGACTTTACTGCCTTTAATTGTGTTTCATATATCCAAAATATTGAGTTAGATCCCTCGGAGCACTGAGTGCTACTCTTCATCTTTTATATTGCGCACTAACAAGGAGTAGAACTCTCTGCCAGAGTCTGTATTTTCGAGCTCATACTATCCGAATGTCTTTAATGTATAAAGACTTAAGTAGAATATACCTAATAATGTAATTTATTGTAACTACGTCTTCCACATACTTATCTATGCTAATATTATAAAGAGGAAAGTTTTTATTGTTTGTTTGTTTGTTTGTTTGCATTGAATAGGCTAAGAAACTACTGGACCGATTTGAAAAATTCTTTCACGATTAGAAAGCTACATTATCCCCGATGGACATAGGCTTTATTACATTTTCAAAAAAATTAGGGATCCTTACTGAAACTCAAATAATGTAACCCAAGGTGTACACACACACCAAACACCGAGACATGCATCGGTCACACTGACATTCCGGGTCACTCCATTGCGGGAACACTTAGCGGATCTGAGAAGTTACAACGAAAGATAGCACAAGCCAATCAAACGACGCAGCAGAAGCGAAAAGATGAGAACACTAAGGGAAAAACCTTGATAAGCACAATATTTAACGCAATTAATGCTGCAGCTACCAAAATACCCGGCGCCCTCAGAAGAAAGACTGACACAATGACCTCAGTAGAAAAACAAGCAGCAGCAGTTGAGTTTTTCATGAGAAGCCCTCCAAAAAGACAGCCATCAAACCCACCATCTACTAGAACTAAAGCCGATATGGGGCAAGTCGATCCGCCTACCCTCAGACAAGCAGTGTCTCCCCGCGACCATATGGTGAATGCATTCCTTGAGTTCATAGCAGTCATTAAAGCGACCAGAGAGGTCAATCTTAGGACCTGCGAGAACATCTTGCACTCGTTCCATCTTGAAAATGAAGGACTGCTAAAGGTAAGACTCGAGGAAGCAGATGCAACCGTATACAACAACGACACCTCCCAGGTTCTTAAAGGCTCAGAAATAAGTCGGCATATGGCCGCATATAGCAAAACCAGCGGCTTTGTCACTCTGGACGATGAAAAAACTCGGAAATCAGGATTAATAACGTTCGAAACCCCGTCAGAAGATCCTATAGTCGTCACAGCCCGATGCACGAAGGTCATGCTAGACGATAGGATCCTTAAAAGTCTGACATGATATCTAAAGTTTCTTCCGGTGACATAGCCTTCGAGTCCTGGGAGGTGCCAAACATATCATGGATTAATGGAGTTCCTGGATGCGGTAAAACAACCTGGGTGGTAAACCGTTTTGAGGCTGAACAAGACTTGGTAGTCACAACTACAACCGAAGCGGCAAAAGACCTTAGAGACAAAGTTGTGAGCCATATAAGAGCTGTCGCCAGAACCAAGGTGCGAACTCTTGCATCCGTTCTAGTTAATGGTTTTAGAGAACCGAGCAAGGACGGATACAGGAGACTCATGGTGGACGAAGCACTCATGAACCACTTTGGAGCTGTTATTATGGCTGCCCAAATTGTCAAGGCTAACGAGTTGTTGCTGATCGGTGATAGAAACCAACTACCCTATATTGACCGACACAATCTTTTCCCTTTAAAATATAGCCGGCCTGATCTATTTTGTAACATTACGCAGGAGCTTCTGTGCACCCATAGAAACCCTCTCGAAGTAGCATTTGCCCTTAGAGAAGTCTACAGTGGCATTTACTCGTCGAAACTTTGTACGCACTCCTTAAAACTTGAAAGGTATACGGATGCTCAAATCGATCGAACCCAGTCCGAAACCCTGTACCTTGTACATACACAGGTAGAAAAGAGATCCCTACAAAACGAGGGATACGGATCGGGTACCGGGTCACGTATCCTCACCATACACGAGGCTCAGGGATTGACGAACAAAAAGGTGGTGATTGTTCGCACAACAACGATCAGGCAGGAGCTACACGACAGTATCCCTCATGCTGTGGTTGCCATATCGCGCCATACCGCCAGCTGTAAATATTATGCGGATGATGGTAACGATGCGATAGGCAGATTCATCAAAGAAGCAGAGGCGGCTGGCAGGGAAAAAGTGGTCAATTACAACCTCAGAATGGCGATCAAAAGTCGAGACAGAGCCGTCATGGATGCTTTGAGGTCTGGATGCAACAGCGGGGAACCGTCACTGGTTTAGAAAAATACATTATGTAATATATAAATATATATCTTTATTATAGCTATTTATCTACCTACTGTAAACTACTATGAAAAGTATAGTAAAATATTTTTAAAAGAAAAAGCAAGTATTAACAATAAAACACTTAATCTAGACAAGGGCACGGACATCAAGTCTAAAACCCAAGGTGTAAAAAAAAATACCTAAAATGTTCTTTAATTGCCAATAAACCACTTTAGTTAGAGATTTATAAGGGTGTAAGGAATAGCTTAGCAAACCCCTAAAAGGTGGAATCTACCCATAATTATGATCGTCTACTGGTATCTTGTGTACCTGAAACACCTGAAAATTCTCATTTCTAAACTATGAATTGGCTAGCTAAAGTTAAGGATGTGGATTATCTCGCTAAATTAAAAATCTTTTCCCATGGAACAATAGGCCGGCATATGAAAATTCTCCTCTCTAACAACCTGAATTTTCCTAAATTCCTTTCGATCAACAATACACCAACAAGATTTCGAGTTGTGCCAAATAAAGTCTCGGTAAATAACAGCGCACATGAGACGTGAGCTCTTATTTTGTTGTTTTTATTATTTGTCACTTTATGACAGGGTGCCATGGTTGTAATTAGGTTGAACTAAAAATTACTTTGAATCTTCTTCACGCGGACAGCAAATAGCTTTGATTTTGTACAGGCCCGGGATTTTGTACATGACCCGTTATCTGGTTTGGGTTTTGTTGATCGAAGAAAATTCCCATTTACCTACGAATAAATTGAATGTTTCTGACGCTAAATATAGTTTCTGTGTAACTTTTTTCGTTTTTTTCCTTCTATTCTTCTTCTTCGTACATTTTAAGTAACCAAAGGTTTATAGTTGGTTACCTTAAGTTACTTACCAGTTTTATGGGGCAATAAGGAAACGTCGTGGCCTAGTACATAAGGACCATCACAATCGAAAAGTATTATTAAAATAGGCTACATATTTTCACAGTATTACAGTACTCTTTATATTGTTTCTTAACTACACCAATTAAGAAACAATAAAAATAAATCTAATTAAAACTAAATTAAACCTATTGATCACCAAAAGTTTTTAAAATAAATCTGAAATTCTAACTAATTTGCAAGGAAGTATCAAAATTATCTTGTCGGTATTTCATTGAAGTTTTGTTTATTCGTATTGTCAGAAGCTGTATTTTGAAAAGATATATTTGATTTTTTAATAATAAAAGTTTATTTGTCACCAATAATTTTGGTGACAAATAAACTTTTATTATTATTTTAATACCTACTTGGTAGAATAGGATTTTATGTTTAAAAAAAACAACGGGTTGCACTCCGGAAGTGCCGGCAGAAGTGAAAACTTGAACATTAACGTTGTGCATTACTATGGAAATAAAACAAAATACACAAAAAGAGTCCGTTATTCTCTCAGGATTCGAACCCTCGTCCTGTTGCTTACAATCTGGCAACTTTTCCACTCGACCAAACTGTCTACTTTCAATTCAGTAAAATAGTCTATCTGTATTTTCAATACTACATACATGCTACATACTCAAAGGTATTTTCGCACTATGTGCGAATAATGGTTGACATCGTTGACATCTGTCACAGAGATAATTTTACCATAGGGCTGCCATCCGTCCGGGTTTCCACCCATACTTCAAAGTACACAACGTTGCTAAAGAAGTTTTCACTTCAAAAGGTGGCAACCCTATTCTACGCTTTTTTGGTCACCTGACGATCACGGTCACGTGGCATCTGACGCGAGTTCATCGCGAGTTTAACATTTTTCCCCATACTAAAAGTGCTCAACGCCGCTAAAGAAGTTTTCACTTCAAAAATTTTCATGTGACAACAAAACAGACATTCTTAAAAATACGTGGTTTAATCACAAATAAATATGGTCGAAGATCCTTTGTAACATAACATAAGGAGCTGATTAGTTGGATACTTACTTACAAAAAAAATACACAAAAGACACAAAAGACACAATGTACAATTTATTTGTTTTACCTGTTAATGACATTTAAAGTCACGTAAACAATTTTTTCCAAATGACTTAACAAATGAATGCAGTCAAATAAGTGTCGTCAGTATTTGCAGCAGGCCGAGTACAATAGTGACAGCGCCGCAACAACACCGCGGTCCTATGTCAACGTTGACAACGCCATAGGGCGAGCCGAGCAAGCCTTTGCGCGGGATCCTCGCACAATCAAAGTGAAGTTGCTCAGTGGAATGCTCAGAAAAAAAGTACTTTCTGTGAAAATAAGGCAATCAGCTAATCAGCAGACGACATGGTGCTGCTGAGCGCGTCGGTCGGCGGCATTCGGGAGCTCCTGCACGTTTGTGAGCAGTATGCCCTACGTCACGGCCTAAAATACAATTCCACAAAAAGTGAGATCATGGTGTTCCGTGCAAATGGCAGGAGTCCTGAGGATGTGCCCCCAGTTTACCTGACCGGCGAGCCCTTAAAGCGGGTACATAAATTAAAATATTTAGGACATATTGTCACTGACGACTTGCGCGACGACGAAGACATTGAACGAGAGCGGAGGGCGTTGTCGGTGCGGGCGAACATGATAGCTCACAGGTTTGCTCGTTGCTCGAAGGAAGTCAAAATTACGTTGTTCCGAGCTTACTGCACCACCTTTTATACGAGTAGCTTGTGGCTTTCATACACCCAGAAAGCCTACAACGCCTTCCGTGTTCAATATAATAACGCGTTTAGGGTGCTGTTGCGGCTGCCCCGCTTTTGCAGTGCCTCAGGTATGTTCGCCGAGGCTCGTATAGATTGCTTCTATAGTACGATGCGCAAGAGAGCGGCCTCGAGCGCGGCGCGGGTGCGGGGCAGCAACAACAGTTTGCTCTCCGTCGTCGCCGCGAGGATGGATGGACCGATGCTGAGACACTGGCTGTCATTACACAAGCCACTGACTCAGTATCGCTTCTAATTACTAACATAGTTTTAAGATATACTAACAATTTTCATTCTATTTTTGTATTTTTTCATTTATATTTCATCTGATTTTAATTTAATTTAAATTTTATATATCTTTTCTTTTGTTTGTTAATTATATATATATTTTTTTTTACATTATAATTCTTTTTATTTTTTAACATTGTAATAACTTTAGTAATTTGTTTTGTATATGTATCTGATTGTGATATATGGGCAAAGCCTGAAATAAATGATTATTATTATTATAATCGCTAAACTTGAATAGAAAGGCAAACATTCAGTTCATAATAATAATACATCATAATTATTTTTTTTCCAGTTATAATAAGAAAGAAAGTAAGAATAAGGAAAATATTCTTTTAGTATGACTGTATTCACGCCCAGTGTACTTCATATTAACTAACCAAATTAACACAGTCAGTCACCCCCGCCGCTTGTAGGTACCATTTATTTGTTTTACCTGATAATATTGACTTTGAAGATACATTCACGCTAATAATAACAGCAAGGTTGATTGTTCTTTTGAACTTGAATATTTTTATAAGACAGGTAATATTAATATAAGCTGTTTAAATCTAACTTATCTTGTGCTGTTCTGTATCGCTATGTTTATTGTTGTGTGTTTGTGGTCTACATTGCTCTACCGTACAATCAAGGCACATATAAAATAAATTTAATTTATAAATCGTTTAAATAAGCAAAAATATTTCTTTCAATTTTTTTTTCTTTAACTTTAAAAAATATACACATTTAATATTTGAATGATTGCATTTACAAAATGTTCTGGCAAATTGTCTTCAGTTGTTTAGTGATTTGGTTAGTTAAAAGAAGATGGGAGACCAGAAAGTTGGTGAAATTATCAAAGGAATTAAAAAGTGATTTGCCAAGTCTGCCTTTCATCGGAGAAGGGTGCAATTTCATTGGTAACAACAAAGGTATGGAAATTATTGTAAATCTTATTTAATAAAGATATAAGACATACATATATACATACATATACAGGACTTTAGGTAACTCTCTATCAACCTCTCGGGTGGTGAATCAGTCCATGAAACTGAACATCTTCCCCAAGGAACGTAGGTCAAAATACGAAAAAAATATTTTGATCTCCCATACAAAATGCGCTATAATAATATTATGCAGATGAAGTTTGTATGGGAACTCAATTTTTTTTTTCGTATTTTGACCTATGTTCCCTGGGGAAGTTGTTCAGTTTCATGGACTGATTAACCACCCCAGAGGTTGAAAGAGATTTACCTAAAGTCCTGTATATTTAAACTTTTTTTATCTTTTTTGTTGTTCTCGGGTCGTGGGTGTTTGTGCCTGTCTTTATGTACGGCTCTAGACGACTATGCAAACCGTATTAGAAGACTCCTAAAGGAACAAGAGAAGAAAAATTCAATTTGTCTTCTGTTATCTAATAGAACACGTTACAATATGTTTAAAACTGCAACTCAACTGTTAATTTCAGAACGTATGACTTCTTACCGGGTGGTCAGTCGAGAAGCTATAACTAACAATGGGCTGACCTCCATATGGATCGCGCACATGTTATTTGTAGGTGAGCCATTTTATACAGTTATAACAAGACTCTGATCTATACTTGAGTAGCAGTCGTCTTTGTCATTTTAATAATAAGAGAAAGAGACAATCATTTTTTTTTTTTTATTATAAGATGGGTTAACTCTTGACCTCAATCTTGACCATAAGGTCAAAGATGAGGTCGACGATGGAGCGAGTTAACCCAGAAAATGCCTATAAAGGCACTGGTATTCCCACGCACCGACGGAACACAGCAAGCTGTTTGGCGTCGGACTTCGGTAGGAGGGTGGTCGCGAACCAGACGGCCCTTTACAGAGCCTACCACACCGCATGAGACCATAGGACGACACCTCAGATTCAGAAAAAAATGAAGTGTCGTTGCCTGGGATGGATTACTAGGAGGCAGGTCTCATTTGTGTTTCCTTAGTCGCCTCTTACGACACCCACGGAAAGAGATGGGATGGTGTTATTCTCAACCGATCACCACACGGTTACTGATCTATACCCAATACTTAGGTATAGATCAAGTAGACTTGAGTCTACTTCTATAATACGGGCCTTAAATTCGACTTATGGCGTACTGTTACAGACTGTATGGAGTATCTACTTATCTAATAATGTGATTGCTTTCAAGCAATAAGGTCACCTTGTTGCACATTATGTTTCATGTTATATTTTGTCTTGTGTATTCTTGTTATGTACCTCGTATATGTGCAAATAAAGTAGATTGTATTGTATGATCGTAGTCAGAATGCGAAAAGCTGAATTAAGTGAAACATTTTTCTCTTCTAGTGGTAGCCGATCCAGGAGTTGCGGAATGTGTTTTAAAGAATTTTCTGGAAAAAGGTGAAATTATGAAGCATGTGCGGGCGATTATAGGGAACGGGAGTGCATTTGCACCAGGTGAGAGTGGTATTCAATAACTATAGGGTTTTTTATTTAATCTTAATCGTCAATTCGAAAGAAAGGCCTCTTGACGGCCGGTTTGGTCGAGTGGTAGTGACGCTGCCTCTTGATCGGTGGGTCCTGGGTTCGATCCCCAGTCGGGGCAAACATTTGTGTAAAAAGCAAATGTTTGTTCACGGGTCATGGGTGTTTGTGTTTGTCTTTGTTTGTTCCAAGGGACCCACGACACAAGGGAAAACCTTAGTGTGGGCCTTTGAGTGTGTAGCGTTTATTTCTTTTTTTTTTTTTATACAAAATAAAAATGCTACTTTTGTATTTGAGGCCCAAGAAGCTCCACATTTCTGAAGGTTATTATATGTACTAGTGGAGAACTTGAATAGTTCTTCGGCTGTACTGGGAATACGTAAACAACATTTTCAGTCGATTTGTGTTTTCCCTTGTACTTAAAAACAATGATTTCTGAAGTTTCTGTATAAATAAGAACAAACCATTAGAATGTTTCTTAGAGAAGAGAATTAATTTTCTATCAATGTGTTATAAGGTGACTAACTTTCTACCTGGGACTTCGTTCCCGTATGAATTGGGGAAAATAATGTAGCCTATGTGTTAATCCAGGATGTTACCTACTTCCATTCCAAATTTTATCAAAATTGGTCCAGCCGTTTGAGCGTGAAAGCGTAACAAACATCCATACAAACTTTCGCGTTTATAATATCAGTAAGGATTTTATTATTTCCAGTATCAATTTGGCGTCCAAGGCGCAAGATTATCGCTCCCACGTTCAGTCCACACAACTTGAATCATTTTGTGGACAGTTTTGTTAAACACAGTAGTACCATGGTAGATCTGCTGAAAAATAAAGTTGGTGCAGGTCCCTTTCCTATCTGGAGTTATCTAACCACTTATGCTATGGATGCTGGGTATGGTATGTATATAACAAATAAGAAATGAAATCAAAATTCAGTTTTTCCAATAAACGTTAATTTATAAAAAAATTAAAAGTACTAATTTCTGATTCAGATTTGTTGCCAATACACAAACCGAGACTAATAAATTGTCTCGCTGATTATATATAGCAGTACGCAGAGGAATGCGCACAGATAGGAGAAATGTATCAGATTTATCAATTGAAGTAAATCCTCCACTAAATCATCGCAGTAACATCATCATCATTAATGATCATTTTCACGATACGGTCGGCATCTATGAACGACCCTTATACTGATTCATCATTATAGAAGTGAAGTTACTACGTTAATTTCATAAAATCTTCATAAAGATTGTTTTACTTTTTTAGAAACAACATTGGGAGAAAAAATGGATGCCCAAAAAAACCACAACCATCCATTTATACAAATGTTTGAAAAGGGAAGTCGGATCATAGCCAATCGGCTCGCCAGTCCCTGGCTCCATAGTGACATCATCTTCATGCTTACTTCCGATTTCTACTATTTAAAGACGTGCAAACATATCATGAATAACTTCGTGGATGGGGTAAGACTTTATCTAAAGAATTCTTTTAAGAGACCGCCAAAACAGTCTTAAAACGGATTCTATCGTGTTTTGCAGATTATTAAGTATAAAAAAGAGGAGATCGATATCGGGAAGAAATTCCACGAACATGGTAAGTTGACACTTTTTTCTGTTATGCTTGGGAAAGATAAAAATAAACTACCGCATACTTTCATTTCGCTTGCAAGCAAAAATATGACCTAGTGAATCTTATTAGTTATGTATATCGACCAATTGACAACAGAAGTAAATAAACCGAAGCTGTTTCACATTTCTCGATGTTTATAAATAATAACTAGCTTTTCGCCCGCGAATCGCCCGCGGGAACTACAAGTTATATCGTGCCTTAATATGTAAGCCATATCCTTTCCCTAAGTCTAATCTATCTCTGTACCAAATTTCATTAAAATTGGTTCAGTATTTTAGGCTTGAAAGTGTTAGAGACAGACAGATAGAGTTACTTTCGCATTTATAATATTAGTAGGGACATAAATAATTTAAAAATATTGTTACAGACTGTGAAAAGGAAATTAGGAAATCCTTTTTGGAACTTCTAATTAAAAGTTCCGGAGGTGATAAAGGATATACAGATATTGAACTCCGAGAAGAGACATTAGTTATGTTATTGGCGGGTACTGATACGTCTGCCGTAGGGATTTGTTTCACGCTTCTAATGCTGGCAAGATATCAATATGTACAGGATAAGGTTTACAAAGAGTGAGCACCAAACCATTACTTTATATTAGAACGAGCTTTACCTGTATTGGCAAATCAAGCTAACCCGCCAACTTTTTGTTAAATTCAAACAATTTTAAAGAAATTTCTAGTAAACATCATTTTAGCTGTGAATGGTAATCCTACAGAAAAAAATTGTCTTTATGAGAGATATAGTCGATTTAGGAGAAATGTGACATAGTCGATTTTTCGAAACCTATAACTGCTAGCGAGCTCACAGCAGCGCGCGTTTCTTAATTCGAGATTTTAACTCACAAAAATACGACTTTGTAACAAATCTCCTCTGTCAGAACTCACTTAGGTCTCCCCTAATTATTAAGATTTTTTTCTTTGATGTCTTTCTAAGTAAAGAATGCTGTGGTAACTCACAGCAGCATTGTGCTGAGTCAGCGTCTTTGTTTATAATCATCAGCCTATGTCAATCCACCGCTGGATGGCACGCCACTGACCTCGATTTTCAGCTCTCCCCCTGCAACCACTGCCCTCTACCTTACGAATATCGTCACCCCACCTAGTAAGAGGGCACCCTACGCTACGTTTGCCGATTTGAGATGTCTATTTTAAAACTCGTCTGCTCCAATGACCATCGGTTCTACAAAAGATATGACCAGCAAACTGCCACTTAAGCTTGCTAATGCGTCTTTGTTACTTTTTGTTATTTCTTTATACTTTTTTCTAGTTTACATTATATGTGTTTAGCTGTAAGTACTCTTCTATATTGTGTCTATTTCAAACATCAATTTCAAACTTACCTTTGCAATAGTTTCTATAATGTTTTTAGGTTAGACGAAATTTTCGGTAACTCGAATAGACCATTAGAAGCTGATGATCTGAAGAGTCTAAAATACTTAGATGCTGTGCTTCGAGAGACAATGCGGTTGTATCCTCCCGTGCCACTGATTGTCAGGCATTGTGACAGAGATTACACTTTGCGTAAGTTAAATTGCATATCAAGAGATTTATAAATAGACACACGGACTGAAAAAATCTGAATATGTTAACTGAATTGTTGGGAATAGAGAGATTATTAATGATATCTCAAAATAGATATCAAACATCAAGAAAGATAGAGGGGAAACCCAAACACTTTTGCGACTGAATGTATAACAATGGTCCCCTTCGGTCAGGTTCTCCTGTTAATAGAGTCACGACAACAGTCGAATTGAATCAAAGCACTAAGCAAAAAGAAGATATAAACAGCTATGAATTTGAAAGACGTTGAGACATAGATAAAGAAAAAATAAATGTCAGTGTGATGATAATAAATACTTTTAATTATTTTAAGTTTTTAAAGTTGGTCCGAATCTGGACAAACTTTAAAAATTGTCACCGATGTAGAGTACTTTTATTTTCTTATTGTGGTTCGGCAAACGTCGTATTTCAACGTCAGTTGATTTTCAAATGGCAAGAACGAGATAGACACTGTTTACCGAGAGACATTAAGAAAATAGAAACAAAGCATTTCAGGAAGTAACGGGACCCAATAGCCTGATAGAAAGATGTGGGCGAAACTTCAGAGCGGCTAGCCAGGAGAACCTGAAATTTGACAGATTAATTTTTTCCACCTTGCTGCAGCTCGAGCACAACGTGCTCGTAGTGAAATGCGCCGTGGTCAAATGTCAAAAAATGGTCGAAATAACAACGCCAGATGACAACCAATCTTGAGTAAAATGAAGTTTCACCGTCATCTGAGTGGCGTGACATGCGATTTTGTCGCGGGCCGTGTTAGCTATTTATACTGTTATTAAGTTCCCCTATTGTTGCAGCATCAGGAGTGACTCTGGTCAAAGGCTGCAATATGCTGATAAATATTTGGGCCATCCACCGCAACCCGCAGTACTGGGGTGAAGATGCGGAGCTCTTCCGGCCAGAACGATTCCTGGATACACCCTTCAAACACCCAGCTCAGTTCATAGCGTTCAGTTATGGACCTAGAAACTGTTTAGGTAAGAGTAGGGATAAAAAAATCTTTTTTGAGTAATTTAATTTTAGTCTTGCGTTTCGGAAATAAAAACAAAGCATATTTCCCAATGTAGGTCTCAATTCAAATTATTATATCCTGCATATTTATTTTTAAAAAAGCACTATTAGAAATGGAAACAGCAAGCAAAAAAAAACCGGCTCAGAGCGTGTCGGGACACGCTCATTGTAGGGTTCCGTAGCAGCATGGTTACGGAACGGTCTTCTTAATTCTACGAGCATATGGACGGTTACATCGCTAATAATATCTAAAAACGAGGTCACAAAGAAAGAAGATACTAAAGGAGAATTATAGATTCCAGCGCCACAAGGAAAATGAAAAAAAAAACATCTGTTTAAGAACCACCTCGCGTGGAAGCATCGGTTGTATAAAAATTGTTTACATTACGTATTTATTTAAAACTGGTGTACTATCGTTACGGCTGTAGAACTATAACTTTAGAGATGAAAGAGACTGTCTTTTAAAGCTTATTAAAAAGACTCGCCTCCATCATACAGGACTTGACTCTAAAATTAAGACTGAAAGTTCGAGTTTTTATTAATAAGATTTAGTCGTTTTATTAAAAGACTAAAAACTGAGACGACTCGAGTTGTTTTCAAAAGACTGAAAGAGTTAACCAACTCCTGCTGATTTTAAAAGACTTAAACGTCTCGAGTTCTTTTATGTAAAAGGGCTCGCACCGCAGTTTGTGAGTGATATTCAATGTATCTTTTGTAACCCATCAATCCAAAGGAATAATTCACGTCTAAACCGCTAAATATATTTTGATAAAATTTTACAAGGGGATAAAATTACATATTTACAAATTATATCAACTTCCCAGACAGTGGGTCGCCAGTCTTTTAAGTCCTTTAAGCTGTTTAAGTAACAGGTCAGTTTTTTACATTAAAAGACTTTGACTAAAAAAGCTAATCTTATGACTGAAGGTTGTGAACTAAAAGACTAAGTCAGTCGTAAGGCGTCAAAAATAAGGCGAGTCTTTATTATAAGCCTTAAAAGACTGAGTTTCTTTCATCACTAGTCATAGTCGATGTTAAAATCTCAAAATACTATAGTATAAAAAAAATGTGTTAAAGAGTTTGTATTTTCAGAAATAACTTTAGTTTTGGTATAAACCGAATGTAACTATTTAATTCGCGAGCGGAGCGAGCGCGAATTTTCTTTTGTTTTTTTGTGTTTTTTTGTTTGTTTTTTAGTGTTTTTTTTTGTTTTTTTTTGTTTATTGTTAGAAATAATATCGAACTGCTGCTAAAATAATTTTGATGCCATTTTCGTAATTACGAGTAACACTCCCAAAAACCTAAAATTTACGAAACCTAAAATGTCAATATGTTACAGCTTGGCTTTCAACCTCGCCTCACTTTTAGTATTGAACCTTGTAAACATATTCTTATTAATCCCAAAAACGTTTGGCACTTGGTCGACTATTACTCGCAAACTTGAAGGGCCACCTTATGTGTGATAGTTTTCCTTTTAATTTCGTTGTATATTCTATCACCCTGAATTTTTTCACATTTTAAGAAACAACCCTTTAGCTGGTAGAGGGGGGGACACTTGTTTTAACAAAAAAATTGACTTTAAAAATAAATTTTTCGCAAACGGAGTGCTGAATCAAAAAACGTTCCCAGTAAACCCCTTCTATCTTTTAAAAAGCTATCCTAGGACATTCCACTCGATGATATCGTCGAGAAAAAAAAATCGACCGCCCTTTTGCGTGTATGGGAAACACCTGAAAAATTTTTTTTACAAAATTTTATGTTTTAAATCTTTTGGCGCAACCAATTTCTATGACCATGCCAAATTTCAGCTCTGTAGTACCAAGGATCTAATATTATTAAATATATTCTTATTAATCCCAACAGTGTTTGGCACTTGGTCGACTATTACTCGCAAACTTGAAGGGCCAACTTTTGTGTGATAGTTTTCCTTTTAATTTCATTGTATACTCTACCAACGTGAATTTTTCCACATTTTAAGAAACAAACGTTTAGCTGGTAGAGAATGGGGACACTTGTGTTTGACAAAAATTTTCACTTTAAAAATTTATATTTCGCAAACGGATTGCTGAATCGAAAAGCGTTCTTTGTAAACCCCTTCTATCTTTAAATATAATATCCTATGATACCCCACTCGATGATATTGGTGAGAAAAAAAAAATTCATCGCCCTTTCACGTCTATGGGAGACACCCGAAAAAATTTTTTTTTAAGATTTTACTCTACAGTTCTGTCGGCGTTATTTATATGTATGATCATGCCAAATTTCAGTTCTGTAGCACCAAGGGTTTCTTAGGAAACCCGCGGACAGACGGACATGGCGAAACTGTAAGGGTTCGTAGATTACTACGGAACCCTACAAAAGGCCATAACATTTGAATAACGGGATTCGCGGGTTGTGCTCGGGGTGCAAAATTCAGATGAATGTTATATCTATATATCTATATATATATATATATATATATATATATATATATATATATAAAAGAAAGTCGTGTTTGTTACAACACTTATAACTCAAGATCGGCTGGACTGATTTTGATCAAATTTGTTATGGAGGTAGCTGATACCCGGGATTAACACATAGGCTACATAATTTTCCGAAATTCCCACGGGAACGAAGTCCCGGGCGTAAAGCTAGTATTTACATACATACACGCACGCCTACAATCCTTTACTAGCGAACCACATGATGCCACGCAATAATGACGTAATGTTTTTGATGTGAAAATTATATTCGGGTAAGTATATTCGGAAAACCGACTGATTTGTGAGAGACATTCTAGAAGCATTGCACTTAGCCGACCTTCAAATGTTTATTCCGACCTTGCAGTCGAATATTTACTACGCATACTGCATACAAATATTAAAATATTCAATATATATACAGGGCTTTAGGTATCTCTCTTTCAACCTCTCGGGTGGTTAATCAGTCCATGAAACTGAACAACTTTTCCCTAGGAACATAGGTCAAAATACGAAAAAAAAAAGTTGATCCCCCATACAAAATGCTCTATATGCTCATGAAGTTTGTATGGGAACTCAATTTTTTTTTCGTATTTTCACCTATATTCCTTGGGGAAGTTGTTCAGTTTCATGGACTGATTAACCACCCGAGAGAGGTTGAAAGAAAGATACCTAAAGCCCTGTATATATAGGGTGATTTTTTTATCACCATCCAAATTTTTCTCACGGTGTCAGTAACGTTGGCAATAAGGAGGAAAAAAGAATTATTGTTCAAAAATTTTCTGTTTTGTTACCCCTTTTTAACACGCTTTTATTAGCTCGGGTTGTATGTATGTATGTATGTATGTATGTAACGGAATCTTTGAGCCTAATTTTCACTGGTTTCTAGACGTCTGATCAACTTGAAACTTTGCACACGTGTTAAGGGCCGATGACAATGCAATAACCCGATAAAATTTTTCCATTATCCTGATTAGGATCTTCAGGATTAATTGCTAACCGAACTTAAAAATGGAAAATAAATAATAGTTTAAAAAACTAAAAAAACACGCTTTTATTGCTAACCGAACTAAAAAGTAGAAAATAATTTTTAATTACAATCAGGATAATTCAATTCAGAGTAAAAAGCGTGGGGTGCTTGATGTATTGAATGTTAAAATTATTCTATTGACAACAATCTATGATGAGAGAGTTATGAAAATATTGTAAAATGCACCCCACGCTTTTTACTCTGAATTGAATTATCCTGATTGTAATTAAAAATTATTTTCTACTTTTTAGTTCGGTTAGCAATAAAAGCGTGTTTTTTTAGTTTTTTTAAACTATTATTTTTAACATCTTAGTGGATGAATTTTGTAAAATGCAAAAACACGGGTGTTGAAGCGTACTATTACAAAGTTTCAAGTCAATTGGACGATGCTATTTTTTTTCCATACAAAAATTTTGATTTATTTCCATGCTTCAGACGATCTAGCTTGAAATATTTATATGAAACGTAGAAACAAAAAAATATGGGTCTGTTAAAATTTCATAAAGTTTACGTATAGGTCTACAAAGATCTTGTGGCCGACGGGTGACAGTTGTAGCTAGTATAACTTGTATTGGAAATAAAGGCGTCACCATGGAAACCGCGGGCCAAAAGATGTAGACCTGTACAAAAATTTGGATGTTAATAAAAAAAATCTTCCTGTAGGTATAGGGCAATTACTAAACAATACATGAAACAAAGTGCCAGTACAATAAACACTTGCTAACATGACCTCGGCACTCGGCAGCTATGAGCGCGTGACATGTTATTTTGTCATGTCGATGCCGTTCTACCTGTTCCATATTTACGATGTGCGTCATATCGAGAGGGCAAAATGACGAACATACATACTTACGCTCATAATTTCGCCCATAATACAGCAATGACCTCGCGTCCCACTTACTGACTTTTACAGTATGCCTGGGAAGAGTTGGCAACCGGTACATTCTTTGTTTTTCTTTCATCAGTCGAGCGTAGAGGGCAGAATGAGAAACCTACAGTATCCGACAAAATTTTGTCATCTTGCTTGTGCAAGCAGAGCTGGACCAGTAATGTACCCGTACCTAGGTACATATCTTTAAAGAGGGGTGTCATAAGGTTGACGTGTGTGTCTGTGTGTCTTTCTGTGGCATCGTAACTCCTGACCGAATAGACGGGTGATTTCGATGAGATTTTTTCGTTTGAAAGCTGACGTCATCAAAATGGTTCTTAGCTATATTTGATCAAAATTGGTTCAGACTTATGAGCCATTAAATGCCGGGGGTGGTATTTTTTTTTAATTTAGATTTATTTCTACCACAGGTTACCGATACGCAATGATGTCCGCAAAGACAGCTCTAGCCAACCTGTTGCGTCGTTACCGTGTTCTCCCGCCAAAACCAGAAGAAATTCACAATCCTATACGACTGAAGTTTGAAATCACGATGAAGGATGTCGACAAATTTATTGTGGAGTTAGAAGAGAGAAAACCAAAGGAGTTCAATTAAGTCAGGTCCGTATTACACAACGCGACTCAAACTCTGATCTATACTATAGTAACAATCGTCTGTGTCTTTTTCATAGTGAGAGAAAGAAACGATCGATACTTAATCATAGATCAAGACTTGAGTCTTCTTCTGTAATACGGGCTTTATAGGTCATACAATTTCTTCAAATGGACTAAGGGCGTTAGTGTAGGGTGTAATTAGGAGCATAAATTGCAGAAATAAAATTATTAGTTTTTAAATTGAAAAATGTAAGAATCAGAATAACAAATTTTGTTAAGGCCAACGATTTATTGATTTGTTTATCTGTTATTTACTTTTTTTAAACATCTTATGCCAAGTGCAGGCCAAAAAGTGATGTAAACTAGGTATTCTTATGATTGTTGTATAAGTTAGGCAAACTTTGAAAATAAAAAATATTATTAAACCTAAGTATTTCATTTTTTTCAATACACAAAATTCTCTTTAAAAGATTCATAAAAAGTCATAAAAAATACATAAAAGTCACGTTTTGATGTACATGTATGGAATATACGCCAATCGACAGAGAAAATAATTACAAACAACAAATACTCTTGACAAAATGTCTTAAGTAATTTACTTTCTGATTTCAGTTTGAAAATGAAAATGTAAAATATAATTAAAAGAAAATCGCCGTTTAAATTAATTTAAAAGTTCTCGCGTCACGGCTATAGTGTATTCGCGGAGTGAACCAAGCAAAGCGCTTTCTCTGTCCCACATTTCATACAAATTGAAAAAGACAGAAAATTGTCTAGCCCGCCCAGGAGCGCTTGCGACCCGTTTGAAATCTTAGGGCGCTAATGCTTTAGTGAGGAATTTTTATACCTATTATTGATGAAGAATTTTAAACTGAATTTTTTTAAAATGAAATAAGAGATACCGTGTGATTTAGTCTTTATTTGTAATACAATAAAACAAAAAAAACAAAAAAATCAACATTAAAGTAAAAAATCATCATTACCTTTTCAGTTGAAGAAAAGGCCCTTTTTAGCCTTTTTTGCACTCTTCCTTCCGCCATATTTACAACAACCAATAAACTCGCCAAGTCGTCGGGTAAGCCATCAAACGGAATCCAGTACACAAGCCAAGTCCACACAATGAGCACAAAACAACAGTCCGAAAAACAATCCAGGTCAAAGATAAATAGAAATGATTGCAATGAAGCAGGTACGCGGGAGACGTCTGAACGGCATGGAGTGTAACGACAGACTAATTATGACTTGCATTGTGATCACGGCCTAAGTGTCCTATCTGCAACCAATCACGTAAAAGCGCAATTTCATTCGGCGAATACACTATCTATAGCATTAAATTGGATTCTAGTAATATTAAAATAATAGGATAAAATGCAAAAAATATGTAAAATACATTTTTGGTGAAATCCACATGAATCAAAATCCAAAATCCACTCATTCATTACAAGCCTGGGTTATCTATCAAGAAAGATACCACGTTAATGTGGCGCGAAGGGTGGGGAAGGTAATCAACCTCAGGTCTGTTCTTTACCAGTCAGTTGGTCACTCACTGTCACCATGATCTTTATTAATAAAAAAAAGCAACTCATACCCATTGGTGTGCTCTTGACTACGATCTTGCCCTTGACCTTCTACGGTGGGACGAGCTTACAGTATAGTGTTAAAAATAAGGTTGAAAGTCACTACGTTAATTTAAACGCAGAGACATCGCTCGACTGGAACCACCCCTAGTAGACCGCTTCCCGCGCTGCTGGTACGCCGCTTCTCGCACCAATCGTACACCACTTCCCACGGTGCGGCCATTGAGACGGTTCCGGGAACGATTCCCGGTGGGGACGTTGTCAAATAAACATCAATTTATGATCTTTAGAATTTCCCCAGTTTGGATTGGACATTGACTTTTGATCTTGACTTCATATCAATGACAGCATAAGAACTAAGAAATGGCTAGTAATTCAGCATAATGAGTGGAGTAATAAGTACTGATAAGTCCTATTGTCCCTCCTGATACACTACAGGATATCAATACTAAATAAACCTTGTGGCCCCATTGGTGGAGGTAACCGGTGCGGACATCAGACTAGAAGGAAATCACCTGATTGTTTGAATAAAAAGTTGATTCCATGCTAAGGAAGGCACTTTAAGCCCGCTACTATGTCGGTACATGACCCACTGCGGAGGTCGATAGTCAATAACTTAGTCAATAACTTCGACACTAGGGTTTAAGAGGCTTACTGCGGAATATACAAGGTGGAATTTTGTAACGCCATCAGCTGCTCTAGCATACGGAATGAGCCTTCTCTCTCATGAGAGTATAGACATACGAATCAACGCAAGAAAAAAAGACCCTTTTTAGGGTTCCGTAGTAATCTACGAACCCTTATAGTTTCGCCATGTCCGTCTGTCCGTCTGTCCGCCGGTTTCCTAAGAAACTCTAGGTACTACAGAGCTGAAATTTGGCATGGTCATACATATAAACTACGCCGCTAGAACTGTAGAGTAAAATCTTAGAAAAAAAACTTTTTCGGGTGTCTCCCATAGACATGAAAGGGCGGTGAAATTTTTTTTTCTCGCTTATATCATCAAATGGGGTATCATAAGACAGCTTTTTAAAAGACAATAGTTTACTAAGAAAGTTTTTCGATTCAGCACTCCGTTTGCGAAAAATTAATTTTTAAAGTGAAAATTTTTGTCAAACACAAGTGTCCCCCCCTCTACCAACCAAATGGTCGTTTTTAAAAATGTGAAAAAATTCATAGTGGTAGTATATACAACGAAATTAAAAGGAAAACTATCACACATAAGATGGCTCTTCAAGTTTGCGAGTAATAGTCGACCAAGTGCCAAACGTTGTTAGGATTAATAAGAATATATTTACTAATATTAGATCCTTGGTACTACAGAGCTTAAATTTGGCATGGTCATACATATTGATTGCGCTGACAGATCTAAAAAATAAAATGGTGGAAAAAAATTGTTTTTCGGGTGTTTTACCATACACGTGAAAGGGCGATGGATTTTTTTTTCTCGTCGATATCATCGGCTGGGTTATCTAGGATAGCTTTTTAAAAAATAGATGGGGTTCAGCAATTCAACGATTCAGCAATCCGTTTGGGAAACATTAATTTTTATAATGAAAAAAAAAGTGTAATAATTCACGAGGGTATATTTTTTCCAACAATAATACTATCGCAAAAAATAACAAAAAAAAATTCGCGCTCGCTTCGCTCGCGCATTAAATACTTCCATTCTGTTATATTTAGGCCAAAACTAGCAATTCAACAATTCAGCAATCCGTTTGGGAAACATTAATTTTCATAATGAAAAAAAAATTGGAATAATTCACGAGGGTAGCATTTACGACGCAGTGTACTAATGTACTAATCTTATCCAAAATGGCTGCCATACAAGGTTCCACGCTAAAAGTGAGGCGAGCCGAAAGCCAAGCTGATATTGGTATTTCAGGTGTCGTTTAATAGGTTTTTGGGGGTGCTAATTACGAAAATGACATCAAAATTATACACGATCACTACGCGACCTGCTTTAGCAGCAGCTCGATATTATTATATTATTCCTAACAATAATACTATCACAAAAAAAAAAAAATTCGCGCTCGCTTCGCTCGCGCATTAAATACTTCCATTCCGTTATATTTAGACCAAAACTAGCAATTCACTAATTCAGCAATCCGTTTGGGAAACATTATTTTTTATAATGAAAAAAAATTTGGAATAATTCACGAGAGTAGCATTTACGACGAAGAGTACCCTTATCCAAAATGGTTCCACGCTAAAACTAAGGCGAGCCAAAAGCCAAGCTGTAACATATTGACATTTCAGGTGTCGTTTAATAGGTTTTTGGGGGTGCTAATTACGAAAATGACATCAAAATTATACACGATCACCACGCGACCTGCTTTAGCAGCAGCTCGATATTATTATATTATGCCTAACAATAATATTATCGCAAAAAAAAACAAAAAAAAATTCGCGCCCGCTTCGCTCGCGCATTAAATACTTCCATTCTGTTTTGTTTGTAGCCAAAAACTACACTTTTCTGAAATTGCCAACTTTTTAATACATTTGTTTTTGATACAATAGTATTTGCGGATTTTAACATCGACTATGACAATATGCTCGTAGAATTAAGAAGCCAGCTGCATATTTGAACCATATTGCTACGGAATCCTACAATGCGCGTGGCCCGACACGCTCTTGGCCGGTTTTTTTATTATAAGATGGGTTAACTCTTGACCTCAATCTTGACCAGCCGGTCAAAGATAAGGTCGATGATGGAGCGAGTTAACCCTGAAAATGCCTATAAAGGCACTGGTACTCCCACGCACCGACGGAAAACAGCAATATGTTTGGCATCGGACTTCGGTAGGAGGGTGGTCGCGAACCAGACGGCCCTTTACAGAGCCTACCACACCGCATGAGACCATAGGACGACACCTCAGATTCACCAAAAAATGAAGTGTCGTCGCCTGAGATGAATTACTAGGAGGCAGGTCTCATTTTTGTTTCCTTAGTCGCCTCTTACGACACCCACGGAAAGAGATGGGGTGGTGTTATTCTCAACCGATTACCACACGGCAAAAATGTGTATTAAGAGAAGGTTTCATTTCTTTTGCGTTTTGATTTGGCTATACGTCCTTTTAGCATTCAAGATCATGAGTCCAATTAGCGGCCATTTTTTAAAACCAATCGGCAGTTGTTTTGCTAAGTGGTAAAACTTTCTCTTTTTCTAAAATCGAAGACATGACCATAATAATAACGCTAGACAGACTTCCCAAAGCATTTTGAATTTTTTTATTTAATCTGATGTATGTACTCTATCAATGTCGTTCAACACAATACTAAGATAAGAACTGGCTCAATTTTATTTGAAACATTACAGTTACCTAGTTATTAAGTTTGCAACTACTGCAAACAAAAAACTTAAAACATTTTATTATGGCTTTAAATAAATAGGAAAAATCGAAGAAAATTACAAGTAGACATAGTAATTATTATACAAAAAGAAATACCCATTTGGAATTATTTATTTACATTATCTATTTAGGAAATCTATAACATTGTGGTTAATATTCTATAAAATACATCAGTACTTATTTAAGTAGTAAACTTGGATCAAAAGGTCCAAAACTTAGTTAAAATTTAGAGAAGACGAGTTTAGTAAATCCTTGATAGGTACGCCGCATAGAAAATTCCAAGAGAAGTCATGTTCCACAAAAGCTGGAATATTAACCTAGTGGAATTATAATCCTCCGCGACATTACAAATTGCCTGGAAAAATTTCAATTCCACGAAACATAAGGGTCTTAAGGGCCTGCATGAAACTACCTACAGAATTAGTTAGGTGAGGCTTTTTTTTCGGTTAGTTTGGGTTGCATTAATATTATAAAAAAAGCTTTAATTGCCAATAAACCACTTAAGTTAGAGATTTAAAAGGGTGTAAGGAATAGCTTAGCAAATCCGTAAAAGGTGGAATCTACCCATAATTATGATCGTCTACTGGGCCCCGATTTTGTAACTTCAGTTGTGTGTCGATGGAATGGTCGCCATTTTACCCGTTCAGGTAACGAAATTGAGAACTATCCAAATTTCATACATCTAATGATGGCTGCTTTGTCTGGTGGCGCCACCGCCAACTGAATTTTCATTTGCTAAGTCGTTTACGTTCGGTTAGCGGTGGCGCTGCTGGTCAGGGTGGTTGTCAGCAAGTATATGAAAATTAAATAGTTCTCAATTTCGCCACCTGAACTAATAAAATGGCCTCCATTCCATCGACACACAACTGAAGTTACAGAATCGGGGCCCTGGTATCTTGTGTACCTGAAACACCTAAAAATTCTCATTTCTAAACTATGAATTGGCTAGCTAAAGTTAAGGATGTGGATTATCTCGCTAAATTAAAAATCTTTTCCCATGGAACAATAGGCCGGCATATGAAAATTCTCCTCTCTAACAACCTGAATTTTCCTAAATTCCTTTCGATCAACAATACACCAACAAGATTTCGAGTTGTGCCAAATAAAGTCTCGGTAAATAACAGCGCACATGAGACGTGAGCTCTTACTTTGTTGTTTTTATTATTTGTCACTTTATGACAGGGTGCCATGGTTGTAATTAGGTTGAACTAAAAATTACTTTGAATCTTCTTCACGCGGACAGCAAATAGCTTTGATCTTGTACAGGCCCGGGATTTTATACATGACCCGTTATCTGGTTTGGGTTTTGTTGATCGAAGAAAATTCCCATTTACCTACGAATAAATTGAATGTTTCTGACGCTAAATATAGTTTCTGTGTAACTTTTTTCGTTTTTTTCCTTCTATTCTTCTTCTTCGTACATTTTAAGTAACCAAAGGTTTATAGTTGGTTACCTTAAGTTACTTACCAGTTTTATGGGGCAATAAGGAAACGTCGTGGCCTAGTACATAAGGACCATCACAATCGAAAAGTATTATTAAAATAGGCTACATATTTTCACAGTATTACAGTACTCTTTATATTGTTTCTTAACTACACCAATTAAGAAACAATAAAAATAAATCTAATTAAAACTAAATTAAACCTATTGATCACCAAAAGTTTTTAAAATAAATCTGAAATTCTAACTAATTTGCAAGGAAGTATCAAAATTATCTTGTCGGTATTTCATTGAAGTTTTGTTTATTCGTATTGTCAGAAGCTGTATTTTGAAAAGATATATTTGATTTTTTAATAATAAAAGTTTATTTGTCACCAATAATTTTGGTGACAAATAAACTTTTATTATTATTTTAATACCTACTTGGTAGAATAGGATTTTATGTTTAAAAAAAACAACGGGTTGCACTCCGGAAGTGCCGGCAGAAGTGAAAACTTGAACATTAACGTTGTGCATTACTATGGAAATAAAACAAAATACACAAAAAGAGTCCGTTATTCTCTCAGGATTCGAACCCTCGTCCTGTTGCTTACAATCTGGCAACTTTTCCACTCGACCAAACTGTCTACTTTCAATTCAGTAAAATAGTCTATCTGTATTTTCAATACTACATACATGCTACATACTCAAATGTATTTTCGCACTATGTGCGAATAATGGTTGACATCGTTGACATCTGTCACAGAGATAATTTTACCATAGGGCTGCCATCCGTCCGGGTTTCCACCCATACTTCAAAATACACAACGTTGCTAAAGAAGTTTTCACTTCAAAAGGTGGCAACCCTATTCTACGCTTTTTTGGTCACCTGACGATCACGGTCACGTGGCATCTGACGCGAGTTCATCGCGAGTTTAACATTTTTCCCCATACTAAAAGTGCTCAACGCCGCTAAAGAAGTTTTCACTTCAAAAATTTTCATGTGACAACAAAACAGACATTCTTAAAAATACGTGGTTTAATCACAAATAAATATGGTTGAAGATCCTTTGTAACATAACATAAGGAGCTGATTAGTTGGATACTTACTTACAAAAAAAATACACAAAAGACACAAAAGACACAATGTACAATTTATTTGTTTTACCTGTTAATGACATTTAAAGTCACGTAAACAATTTTTTCCAAATGACTTAACAAATGAATGCAGTCAAATAAGTGTCGTCAGTATTTGCAGCAGGCCGAGTACAATAGTGACAGCGCCGCAACAACACCGCGGTCCTATGTCAACGTTGACAACGCCATAGGGCGAGCCGAGCAAGCCTTTGCGCGGGATCCTCGCACAATCAAAGTGAAGTTGCTCAGTGGAATGCTCAGAAAAAAAGTACTTTCTGTGAAAATAAGGCAATCAGCTAATCAGCAGACGACATGGTGCTGCTGAGCGCGTCGGTCGGCGGCATTCGGGAGCTCCTGCACGTTTGTGAGCAGTATGCCCTACGTCACGGCCTAAAATACAATTCCACAAAAAGTGAGATCATGGTGTTCCGTGCAAATGGCAGGAGTCCTGAGGATGTGCCCCCAGTTTACCTGACCGGCGAGCCCTTAAAGCGGGTACATAAATTAAAATATTTAGGACATATTGTCACTGACGACTTGCGCGACGACGAAGACATTGAACGAGAGCGGAGGGCGTTGTCGGTGCGGGCGAACATGATAGCTCACAGGTTTGCTCGTTGCTCGAAGGAAGTCAAAATTACGTTGTTCCGAGCTTACTGCACCACCTTTTATACGAGTAGCTTGTGGCTTTCATACACCCAGAAAGCCTACAACGCCTTCCGTGTTCAATATAATAATGCGTTTAGGGTACTGTTGCGGCTGCCCCGATTTTGCAGTGCCTCAGGTATGTTCGCCGAGGCTCGTATAGATTGCTTCTATAGTACGATGCGCAAGAGAGCGGCCTCGAGCGCGGCGCGGGTGCGGGGCAGCAACAACAGTTTGCTCTCCGTCGTCGCCGCGAGGATGGATGGACCGATGCTGAGACACTGGCTGTCATTACACAAGCCACTGACTCAGTATCGCTTCTAATTACTAACATAGTTTTAAGATATACTAACAATTTTCATTCTATTTTTGTATTTTTTCATTTATATTTCATCTGATTTTAATTTAATTTAAATTTTATATATCTTTTCTTTTGTTTGTTAATTATTTTTTTTTTTTTACATTATAATTCTTTTTATTTTTTAACATTGTAATAACTTTAGTAATTTGTTTTGTATATGTATCTGATTGTGTAATATGGGCAAAGCCTGAAATAAATGATTCTTATTATTATAATCGCTAAACTTGAATAGAAAGGCAAACATTCAGTTCATAATAATAATACATCATAATTATTTTTTTTCCAGTTATAATAAGAAAGAAAGTAAGAATAAGGAAAATATTCTTTTAGTATGACTGTATTCACGCCCAGTGTACTTCATATTAACTAACCAAATTAACACAGTCAGTCACCCCCGCTGCTTGTAGGTACCATTTATTTGTTTTACCTGATAATATTGACTTTGAAGATACATTCACGCTAATAATAACAGCAAGGTTGATTGTTCTTTTGAACTTGAATATTTTTATAAGACAGGTAATATTAATATAAGCTGTTTAAATCTAACTTATCTTGTGCTGTTCTGTATCGCTATGTTTATTGTTGTGTGTTTGTGGTCTACATTGCTCTACCGTACAATCAAGGCACATATAAAATAAATTTAATTTATAAATCGTTTAAATAAGCAAAAATATTTCTTTCAATTTTTTTTTCTTTAACTTTAAAAAATATACACATTTAATATTTGAATGATTGCATTTACAAAATGTTCTGGCAAATTGTCTTCAGTTGTTTAGTGATTTGGTTAGTTAAAAGAAGATGGGAGACCAGAAAGTTGGTGAAATTATCAAAGGAATTAAAAAGTGATTTGCCAAGTCTGCCTTTCATCGGAGAAGGGTGCAATTTCATTGGTAACAACAAAGGTATGGTAATTATTGTAAATCTTATTTAATAAAGATATAAGACATACATATATACATACATATACAGGACTTTAGGTAACTCTCTATCAACCTCTCGGGTGGTGAATCAGTCCATGAAACTGAACAACTTCCCCAAGGAACGTAGGTCAAAATACGAAAAAAATATTTTGATCTCCCATACAAAATGCGCTATAATAATATTATGCAGATGAAGTTTGTATGGGAACTCAATTTTTTTTTTCGTATTTTGACCTATGTTCCCTGGGGAAGTTGTTCAGTTTCATGGACTGATTAACCACCCCAGAGGTTGAAAGAGATTTACCTAAAGTCCTGTATATTTAAACTTTTTTTATCTTTTTTGTTGTTCTCGGGTCGTGGGTGTTTGTGCCTGTCTTTATGTACGGCTCTAGACGACTATGCAAACCGTATTAGAAGACTCCTAAACGAACAAGAGAAGAAAAATTCAATTTGTCTTCTGTCATCTAATAGAACACGTTACAATATGTTTAAAACTGCAACTCAACTGTTAATTTCAGAACGTATGGCTTCTTACCGGGTGGTCAGTCGAGAAGCTATAACAAACAATGGGCTGACCTCCATATGGATCGCGCACATGTTATTTGTAGGTGAGCCATTTTACACAGTTATAACAAGACTCTGATCTATACTTGAGTAGCAGTCGTCTTTGTCATTTTAATAATAAGAGAAAGAGACAATCAAGTATAGATCAAGTATAGAATCAATCAAGTATAGAATTAGGTATAGATCAAGTAGACTTGAGTCTACTTCAATAATATGGGCCTTAGATTCGACTTATGGCATACTGTAACAGACTGTATGGAGTATCTACTTATCTAATAATGTGATTGCTTTCAAGCAATAAGGTCACCTTGTTGCACATTATGTTTCATGTTATATTTTGTCTTGTGTATTCTTGTTATGTACCTCGTATTATGTGCAAATAAAGTAGATTGTATCGTACGATCGTATTCAGAATGCAAAAAGCTGAATTAAGTGAAACATTTTTCTCTTCTAGTGGTAGCCGATCCAGGAATTGCGGAATGTGTTTTAAAGAATTTTCTGGAAAAAGGTGAAATTTTTAAGCCCGTGCGGGCAGTTATAGGGAACGGGAGTGGATTTGCACCAGGTGAGAGTGGTATTCAATAACTATAGAGATTTTTATCTAATCTTAATCGTCAATTCGAAAGAAAGGCCCCCTTTATACAAAATAAAAATGCTAGTTTTGTATTTGAGGCCCAAGAAGCTCCACATTTCTGAAAGTTATTATATATACTAGTGGAGAACTTGAATAGTTCTTCGGCTGCTTAGGAATACATAAGCAAAGTTTACAGTCGATTTGTGTTGTACTTGTCTGTGTTGTCCTTGTACTTCAAAACAATGATCACTGAAGTTTGTGTATAAATAAGAACAAACCATTAGAATGTTTCTTAGAGAAGAGTTATTAATTTTCTATCAATGTGTTATAAGGTGACTAACTTTCTACCCGGGACTTCGTTCCCGTGGGAATTATGGAAAATTAGGTAATCCACTTCCTTTCCAAATTTTATCAAAATCGGTCCAGCCGTATGAGCGTGGAAGCGTAACAAACATCCATACAAACTTTAGTGTTTATAATATTAGTAAGGATTTTATTATTTCCAGTGTCAATTTGGCGTCCAAGGCGCAAGATTCTCGCTCCCACGTTCAGTCCTCACAACTTGAATCATTTTGTGGACAGTTTTGTTAAACACAGTAGTACCATGGTAGATCTGCTGAAAAATAAAGTTGGTGCAGGTCCCTTTCCTATCTGGAGTTATGTAACTACTTATGCAATGGATGCTGGGTATGGTATGTATTTAACCAATAAGAAATGAAATCAAAATTCAGTTCTTCCAATAAACGTTAATTTATAAAAAAAATAAAAGTACTAATTCCTGATTCAGATTTGTTGCCAATACACAAACTGAGACTAATAAATTGTCTCGCTGATTATATAGCAGTACGCAGAGGAATGCGCACAGATAGGAGAAATGTATCAGATTTATCAATTGAAGTAAATCCTCCACTAAATCATCGCAGTAACATCATCATCATTAATAATCATTTTCACGATACGGTCGGCATCTATGAACGACCCTTATACTGATTCATCATTATAGAAGTGAAGTTACTACGTTAATTTCATAAAGTCTTCATAAAGATTGTTTTACTTTTTTAGAAACAACATTGGGAGAAAAAATTGATGCCCAAAAAAACCACAACCATCCATTTATACAAATGTTTGAAAAGGGAAGTCGGATCATAGCCAATCGGCTCGCCAGTCCCTGGCTCCATAGTGACATCATCTTCATGCTTACTTCCGATTTCTACTATTTAAAGACGTGCAAACATATCATGAATAACTTCGGGGATGGGGTAAGACTTTATCTAAAGAATTCTTTTAAGAGACCGCCAAAACAATCTTAAAACGGATTCTATCGTGTTTTGCAGATTATTAAGTATAAAAAAGAGGAGATCGATATCAGGAAGAAATTCCACGAACATGGTAAGTTGACACTTTTTTCTGTTATGCTTGGGAAAGATAAAAATAAACTACCGCATAATTTCATTTCGCTTGCAAGCAAAAATATGAGTTAGTGAATCTTATTAGTTATGTATATCGACTAATCGACAACAGAAGTAAATAAACCGAAGCTGTTTCACATTTCTCGATGTTTATAAATAATAACTAGCTTTTCGCCCGCGAACCGCCCGCGTGAACTACAAGTAAATACCGAATAATATGTAAGCCATATCCTTTCCCAAAGTCTAATCTATCTCTGTACCAAATTTTATTAAAATCGCTTCAGTAGTTTAGGCTTGAAAGCGTTAGAGACAGACACATGGAGTTACTTTCGCATTTATAATATTAGTAGGGACATAAATAATTTAAAAATATTGTTACAGACTGTGAAAAGGAAATTAGGAAATCCTTTTTGGAACTTCTATTTAAAAGTTCCGGAGGTGATAAAGGATATACAGATATTGAACTCCGAGAAGAGACATTAGTTATGTTATTGGCGGGTACTGATACGTCTGCCGTAGGGATTTGTTTCACGCTTCTAATGCTGGCAAGATATCAATATGTACAGGATAAGGTTTACAAAGAGTGAGCACCAAACCATTACTTTATATTAGAACGAGCTTTACCTGTATTGGCAAATCAAGCTAACCCGCCAACTTTTTGTTAAATTCAAACAATTTTAAAGAAATTTCTAGTAAACATCATTTTAGCTGTGAATGGTAATCCTACAGAAAAAAATTGTCTTTATGAGAGATATAGTCGATTTAGGAGAAATGTGACATAGTCGATTTTTCGAAACCTATAACTGCTAGCGAGCTCACAGCAGCGCGCGTTTCTTAATTCGAGACTTGAACTCACAAAAATACGACTTTGTAACAAATCTCCTCTGTCAGAACTCACTTAGGTCTCCCCTAATTATTAAGATTTTTTTCTTTGATGTCTTTCTAAGTAAAGAATGCTGTGGTAACTCACAGCAGAATTGTGCTGAGTCAGCGTCTTTGTTTATAATCATCAGCCTATGTCAATCCACCGCTGGATGGCACGCCACTGACCTCGATTTTCAGCTCTCCCCCTGCAACCACTGCCCTCTACCTTACGAATATCGTCACCCCACCTAGTAAGAGGGCACCCTACACTACGTTTGCCGATTTGAGATGTCCATTTTAAAACTCGTCTGCTCCAATGACCATCGGTTCTACAAAAGATATGACCAGCAAACTGCCACTTAAGCTTGCTAATGCGTCTTTGTTACTTTTTGTTATTTCTTTATACTTTTTTCTAGTTTACATTATATGTGTTTAGCTGTAAGTACTCTTCTATATTGTGTCAATTTCAAACATCAATTTCAAACTTACCTTTGCAATAGTTTCTATAATGTTTTTAGGTTAGACGAAATTTTCGGTAACTCGAATAGACCATTAGAAGCTGATGATCTGAAGAGTCTAAAATACTTAGATGCTGTGCTTCGAGAGACAATGCGGTTGTATCCTCCCGTGCCACTGATTGTCAGGCATTGTGACAGAGATTACACTTTGCGTAAGTTAAATTGCATATCAAAAGATTTATAAATAGACACACGGAGTGAAAAAATCTGAATATGTTAACTGAATTGTTGGGAATAGAGAGATTATTAACGATATCTCAAAATAGATATCAAACATCAAGAAAGATAGAGGGGAAACCCAAACACTTTTGCGACTGAATGTATAACAATGGTCCCCTCCGGTCAGGTTCTCCTGTTAGTAGAGTCACGACAACAGTCGAATTGAATCAAAGCACTAAGCAAAAAGAAGATGTAAACAGCTATAAATTTGAAAGATGTTGAGATAAATTAAAAATAAATGTCAGTGTGATGATAATAAATACTTTTAATTTTTTAAGTTTTTAAAGTTGGTCCGAATCTGGACAAACTTTAAAAATTGTCACCGATGTAGAGTACTTTTATTTTCTTGTTGTGGTTTGGCAAACGTCGTATATCGACGTCAGTCGATTTTCAAATGGCAAGAACGAGATAAACACTGTTTACCGAGAGACATTTAGAAAATAGAAACAAAGCGTTTCAGGAAGTAACGGGACCCAATAGCCTGATAGAAAGATGTGGGCGAAACTTCAGAGCGGCTAGCCAGGAGAACCTGAAATTTGACCAATTAATTTTTTCCACCTTGCTGCAGCTCAAGTACAACGTGCTCGTAGTGAAATGCGCCGTGGTCAAATGTCAAAAAATGGTCGAAGTAACAACGCCAGATGACAAGCAATCTTGAGTAAAATGAAGTTTCACCGTCATCTGAGTGGCGTGACATGCGATTTTGTCGCGGGCCGTGTTAGCTATTTATACTGTTATTAAGTTCCCCTATTCTTGCAGCATCAGGAGTGACTCTGGTCAAAGGCTGCAATATGCTGATAAATATTTGGGCCATCCACCGCAACCCGCAGTACTGGGGTGAAGATGCGGAGATCTTCCGGCCAGAACGATTCCTGGATACACCCTTCAAACACCCAGCTCAGTTCATAGCGTTCAGTTACGGACCTAGAAACTGTTTAGGTAAGAGTAGGGATAAAAAAATCTTTTTTGAGTAATTTAATTTTAGTCTCTCGTTTCGGAAATAAAAACAAAGCATATTTCCCAATGTAGGTCTCAATTCAAATTATTATATCCTGCATATTTATTTTAAAAAAAGCACTATTAGAAATGGAAACAGCAAGCAAAAAAAACCGGCCAAGAGCGTGTCGGGACACGCTCATTGTAGGGTTCCGTAGCAGCATGGTTACGGAACGGTCTTCTTAATTCTACGAGCATATGGACGGTTACATCGCTAATAATATCTAAAAACGAGGTCACAAAGAAAGAAGATACTAAAGGAGAATTATAGATTCCAGCGCCACAAGGAAAATGAAAAAAAAATCATCTGTTTAAGAACCACCTCGCGTGGAAGCATCGGTTGTATAAAAATTGTTTACATTACGTATTTATTTAAAACTGGTGTACTATCGTTACGGCTGTAGAACTATAACTTTAGAGATGAAAGAGACTGTATTTTAAAGCTTATTAAAAAGACTCGCCTCCATCATACAGGACTTGACTCTAAAATAAAGACTGAAAGTTCGAGTTTTTATTAATAAGATTTAGTCGTTTTATTAAAAGACTAAAAACTGAGACGACTCGAGTTCTTTTCAAAAGACTGAAAGACTTAACCAACTCCTGCTGATTTTAATAGACTTAAACGTCTCGAGTTCTTTTATGTAAAAGGGCTCACACCGCAGTTTGTGAGTGATATTCAATGTATCTTTTGTAACCCATCAATCCAAAGGAATAATTCACGTCTAAACCGCTAAATATATTTTGATAAAATTTTACAAGGGGATAAAATTACATATTTACATTCTATCAACACATACCTTACCACTGTCAACTTCCCAGACAGTGGGTCGCCAGTCTTTTAAGTCCTTTAAGCTGTTTAAGTAACAGGTCAGTTTTTTACATTAAAAGACTTTGACTAAAAAAGCTAATCTTATGACTGAAGGTTGTGAACTAAAAGACTAAGTCAGTCGTAAGGCGTCAAAAATAAGGCGAGTCTTTATTATAAGCCTTAAAAGACTGAGTTTCTTTCATCACTAGTCATAGTCGATGTTAAAATCTCCAAATACTATAGTATAAAAAAAATGTGTTAGAGAGTTTGTATAAAATTTTCAGAAATAACTTTAGTTTTGGTATAAATATAACCGAATGTAACTATTTAATTCGGGAGCGGAGCGAGCGCGAATTTTCTTTTGTTTTTTTGTGTTTTTTGTTTGTTTTTTAGTGTTTTTTTTTGTTTATTGTTAGAAATAATATCGAACTGCTGCTAAAATAATTTTGATGTCATTTTCGTAATTACGAGTAACACTCCCAAAAACCTAAAATTTACGAAACCTAAAATGTCAATATGTTACAGCTTGGCTTTCAACCTCGCCTCACTTTTAGTATTGAACCTTGTAAACATATTCTTATTAATCCCAAAAACGTTTGGCACTTGGTCGACTATTACTCGCAAACTTGAAGGGCCACCTTATGTGTGATAGTTTTCCTTTTAATTTCGTTGTATATTCTATCACCGTGAATTTTTTCACATTTTAAGAAACAACCCTTTAGCTAGTAGAGGGGGGGGACACCTGTTTTAACAAAAAAATTGACTTTAAAAATAAATTTTTCGCAAACGGAGTGCTGAATCAAAAAACGTTCCTAGTAAACCCCTTCTATCTTTTAAAAAGCTATCCTAGGACATTCCACTCGATGATATCGTCGAGAAAAAAAAATCGACCGCCCTTTCGCGTGTATGGGAAACAACTGAAAAATTTTTTTTCCAAAATTTTATGTTTTAAATCTTTTGGCGCAACCAATTTCTATGACCATGCCAAATTTCAGCTCTGTAGTACCAAGGATCTAATATTATTAAATATATTCTTATTAATCCCAACAGTGTTTGGCACTTGGTCGACTATTACTCGCAAACTTGAAGGGCCAACTTATGTGTTTTCCTTTTAATTTCATTGTATACTCTACCAACGTGAATTTTTCCACATTTTAAGAAACAAATGTTTAGCTGGTAGAGGTTGGGGACACTTGTGTTTGACAAAAATTTTCACTTTAAAAATTTATATTTCGCAAACGGATTGCTGAATCGAAAAGCGTTCTTTGTAAACCCCTTCTATCTTTAAATATAATATCCTATGATACCCCACTCGATGATATTGGTGAGAAAAAAAAATTCATCGCCCTTTCACGTCTATGGGAGACACCCGAAAAAATTGTTTTTAAGATTTTACTCTACAGTTCTGTCGGCGTTATTTATAAATTTCATAATATAAATATATTATAAATATAAATTTCAGTTCTGTAGTACCAAGGGTTTCTTAGGAAACCCGCGGACAGACGGACAGACGGACATGGCGAAACTATAAGGGTTCGTAGATTACTACGGAACCCTACAAAAGGCCATAACATTTGAATAACGGGATTCGCGGGTTGTGCTCGGGGTGCAAAATTCAGATGAATGTAATATCTATATATCTTTTCTATTATATATATAAAAGAAAGTCGTGTTTGTTACAACACTTATAACTCAAGATCGGCTGGACTGATTTTGATCAAATTTGGTATGGAGGTAGCTGATACCCGGGATTAACACGTAGGCTACATAATTTTCCGAAATTCCCACGGGAATGAAGTCCCGGGCGTAAAGCTAGTATTTACATAAATACACTCAAGCCTACAATCCTTTACTAGCGAACCACTTGATGCCACGCAATAATGACGTAATGTTTTTGATGTGAAAATTATATTCGGGTATATTCGGAAAACCGACTGATTTGTGAGAGACATTCTAGAAGCATTGCACTTAGCCGACCTTCAAATGTTTATTCTGACCTTGCAGTCGAATATTTACTACGCATACTGCATACAAATATTAAAATATTCAATATATATACAGGGCTTTAGGTATCTCTCTTTCAACCTCTCGGGTGGTTAATCAGTCCATGAAACTGAACAACTTTTCCCTAGGAACATAGGTTAAAATACGAAAAAAAAAAAGTTGATCCCCCATACAAAATGCTCTATATGCTCATGAAGTTTGTATGGGAACTCAATTTTTTTTTCGTATTTTCACCTATATTCCTTGGGGAAGTTGTTCAGTTTCATGGACTGATTAACCACCCGAGAGAGGTTGAAAGAAAGATACCTAAAGCCCTGTATATATAGGGTGATTTTTTTATCACCATCCAAATTTTTCTCACGGTGTCAGTAACGTTGGCAATAAGGAGGAAAAAAGAATTATTTTTCAAAAATTTTCTGTTTTGTTACCCCTTTTTAACACGCTTTTATTAGCTCGGGTTGTATGTATGTATGTATGTATGTATGTATGTATGTATGTATGTATGTAACGGAATCTTTGAGCCTAATTTTCACTGGTTTCTAGACGTCTGATCAACTTGAAACTTTGCACACGTGTTAAGGGCCGATGACAATGCAATAACCCAATAAAATTTTTCCATTATCCTGATTAGGATCGTCAGGATTAATTGCTAACCGAACTTAAAAATGGAAAATAAATAATAGTTTAAAAAACTAAAAAAACACGCTTTTATTGCTAACCGAACTAAAAAGTAGAAAATAATTTTTAATTACAATCAGGATAATTCAATTCAGAGTAAAAAGCGTGGGGTGCTTGATGTATTGAATGTTAAAATTATTCTATTGACAACAATCTATGATGAGAGAGTTATGAAAATATTGTAAAATGCACCCCACGCTTTTTACTCTGAATTGAATTATCCTGATTGTAATTAAAAATTATTTTCTACTTTTTAGTTCGGTTAGCAATAAAAGCGTGTTTTTTTAGTTTTTTTAAACTATTATTTTTAACATCTTAGTGGATGAATTTTGCAAAATGCAAAAACACGGGTGTTGAAGCGTACTATTACAAAGTTTCAAGTCAATTGGACGATGCTATTTTTTTTTCCATACAAAAATTTTGATTTATTTCCATGCTTCAGACGATCTAGCTTGAAATATTTATATGAAACGTAGAAACAAAAAAATTTGGGTCTGTTAAAATTTCATAAAGTTTACGTAGAGGTCTACAAAGATCTTGTGGCCGACGGGTGACAGTTGTAGCTAGTATAACTTGTATTGGAAATAAAGGCGTCACCATGGAAACCGCGGGCCAAAAGATGTAGACCTGTACAAAAATTTGGATGTTAATAAAAAAAATCTTCCTGTAGGTATAGGGCAATTACTAAACAATACATGAAACAAAGTGCCAGTACAATAAACACTTGCTAACATGACCTCGGCACTCGGCAGCTATGAGCGCGTGACATGTTATTTTGTCATGTCGATGCCGTTCTACCTGTTCCATATTTACGATGTGCGTCATATCGAGAGGGCAAAATGACAAACATACATACTTACGCTCACACCTATAATCGCTAACAGGGTAGGCAGAGCATCAGTGGTTCTAGAATCACTTGATGCCACAGTCGACATAAAATTCTAGGGTTATTAGATGAAACATGATGTTTAATAGTGAGAAGGTTTCAGCCTTTCGCCCAGAATACAGCAATAACCTCGCGTTCCACTTACTGACTTTTACAGTATGCCTGGGAAGAGTTGGCAACCGGTACATTCTTTGTTTTTCTTTCATCAGTCGAGCGTAGAGGGCAGAATGAGATACCTACAGTATCCGACAAAATTTTGTCATCTTGCTTGTGCAAGCAGAGCTGGACCAGTAATGTACTCGTATCTAGGTACGTATCTTTTGACCCCCGACAAAAAAGAGGGGTGTCATAAGTTTGACGTGTGTGTCTGTGTGTCTGTGTGTCTTTCTGTGGCATCGTAACTCCTGACCGAATAGACGGGTGATTTCGATGAGATTTTTTAGTTTGAAAGCTGACGTCATCAAAATGGTTCTTAGTTATATTTGATCAAAATTGGTTCAGACTTATGAGCCATTAAATGTTGGGGGTGGTATTTTTTTTTAATTTAGATTTATTTCTACCACAGGTTACCGATACGCAATGATGTCCACAAAGACAGCTCTAGCCAACCTGTTGCGTCGCTACCGTGTTCTCCCGCCAAAACCAGAAGAAATTCACAAGCCTATACGACTGAAGTTTGACATCACGATGAAGGATGTCGACAAATTTATTGTGGAGTTAGAAGAGAGAAAACCAAAGGAGTTCAATTAAGTCAGGTCCGTATTACACAACGCGACTCAAACTCTGATCTATAAGTACTATAGTAACAATCGTCTGTGTCTTTTTCATAGTGAGAGAAAGAAACGATCGATACTCATACTCATACTCATACTCATAGTTTATTGCGTTTCCACATTGAACAATAGATGTTACAAAAGAAGGTTAGTAAACATGTAGAACCCTGCTAGGGCACAGCAACTTAACTTAAAACAATATGGTACTTATATCTAACTAAAAAATAAAAATAGGAATCATAAATTATTTACAATAATAATATCTTATTAGTAATAATGTTAATTCACATGTAATTCACTTAGTATCAAAGAATTCATTAAGGGTGTAGTAACATTTTTTACATAAGTAATCTTTTAGGCTTCTTTTAAAATGATGTGGATTATCTATAGCAGAGATGGAATTTGGGATATAATTATACATTTTTACACACATGGCATATGGACCGCTGTTTACTATTTTTAATAGTGAAAATGGAAGAGCAAGTCTGGTTCGAGGACGCAGTGCTGGTGGGCGCGAGTAGATTGGGAATAGGTTCAAGTTTCTCTTTACAAACATACATGCTTCTAATATATATATTGATGTGAGGGTTAATATATCATATTTGATAAAATATGGCCTGCAACTTTGCATATTATCTATGTTGGCTAGAATACGAACACATTTCTTTTGGAGGATAAATAATTCTGTGATATTAGTGCTGTTGCCCCATATGAGGATACCATACTGGAGCCAGGCATGTGCATAAACATAGTATGCACACATTGCCGATTTGAGGTCTGTATTCTTTTTTAATTCATATAGAGCGTACGTGAAGCGGGATAGTTTGTTTGCTGTTACATTTATGTGTTCCTTCCAGTTTAAATTTGAGTCTATTGTCATGCCTAAGAGTTTGTAAGTGTTAACAAGTTCTATTTGTGTGTTATTGTATTTAAAGTCGATTTTTAGTGGGGGTTTTTGATATGGGTGAAATTGAATTACTTTTGATTTATTAATATTTAATATAAGATTATGATCATTTAAAAAGTTTATTATTTTGTGAAGTATCGTATTCAATGAATTATTTAAGTTAGATTCATCTCGGCAGGGAAAGACAATGGAGATATCGTCTGCAAATAATGTGCAATGACTATTTATTTCGTACGGCAGATCATTAACATAAAGCAAAAATAGTATACATCCCAGGACACTACCTTGGGGAATAGAGCCTTGCAAAACTATTTCTTGTGATCTAATTTTAGAAATTGATCTTCTAGAGATATCATAATGATCGATTTCAACGTATTGCTTACGGTTTTTTAAGTAGGAAGCAAACCAATCATGGGCTATGCCTCTTACACCTATCCCATATAATTTTTGAAGAAGAATGTTGTATTTAACTCGGTCATATGCCTTGCTTAAGTCCAACAATAATCCTATTGCGTACTCTTTATTATTAATTATCTTAAGTATTTCTTGAGTATATGTAAAAACTGCTTGGTTAGTGGAATATTTTTTTCTAAAAGCGTTTTGGTTCTCATTGAAAATTTTATACCTTTCGCCATGGACTTAGTACTTTCTCTTTTAAAGGACTAATTACTTAGAAAAATCGTATTAAGAAATATGAAACTTAATCCCATAGCAATAAGGTACACTTTCGACTGCTTCTCCGACAGCCTCTATTGAAACCGAAAGGGACACCGATGTGCGAGGCGGATTGTCTCTTTCTGTTTTCTTGCCAATTTAAAAAAACTTCATTACTCAAAAAAGTCCGGCTTTGACAATGAAGTTAATAACGAAGAAATACGTTGCATTTGAAATGAATTTCAGTTCAAATTGATGTAAATTAATTGTAATCATAATAACTTCGTCATCTTTTCCTAAATTACCAAAAGAAAACGAAAATTTTTTTCAAACCATTTATTACTACTGGCATCCCGTAAAGTGTCATCGTAATGTCATGGCGGCATGCTTTAAATCGTATAAAAATAATTCGTAACGGCAAGGATTATACCAGTTTTTTAAATTAAAATACTGACAAAATGGTAGAAAGATGTTGTGTTCACACTTGTTCAAGTGAATCGTATGGTGGATGTAACATATCTTTTCACAAGTAAGCTAAAATAATTTCTTATAAATCTATTACTATGTTGTCCATGATTTCTTGTGTTTGGCGGAGAAAGGTTCTCAACAATGCTGTGCTATTTTATTGCAGAGTGCATAAAGATTCAGAACAAAGACAAAAATGGCTCAACAGCGTTGAGATTAGACAAAAGATAACAAAAAATTCCGTTGTATGCAGCCGGCACTTTGTGCCAACTTGCTTTTATGCTGGGAATTCCCGCCAGTTACTCAAAATGAACGCAATTCCTACTATTCCTCCCACGGTAATAACTATGTACTATTGCGAAATTGTATTTTTTTGAATTCGCACACCAATACACCATAAATACACGTTACATGTCTACAAAGATCTTTTGGCCCGCGGTTTCCATGGTGACGCCTTTATTTACAATACAAGTTCTTCTAGCTACAACTGTCACCTTTGTAGACCTATAAAATACTACTTAACAGTTATAGTTTAAAATGTAAAGTCCCCACCGAGTGGCACGAGCCTCCCTCGAACAGTGAAGGGGGATTCAGGCCATAGTCCACAACACTGGCCTAAAAAGCGGGTTGGTGGGTCTTTCGGAAATAACCTTTAGAGTTACGGGTTTCCTCACGATGTTTCCCTTCACCGCCGAGCAAGTGATAACTATTAAATACGAATTAAAAGACGAATGTATAGTGATACAGGCCTCAACTTGGCATCGAACCTACGACCCTCCGCTCACAGGTCCCACTCACTATCCAGGGTTAGTTTATTCCGCCCTCATTCCAAACCGCCCCCGTCCAAGTACAGTTAGCATCATCATCCTTTTCAAACTTGGAGTATTTGAAATGAAACTTCTTTGGGCGCGTTGAAAGTGAAATTTCAAAGTTGCGTCATGGTATTCAAAGTTTACCTTTAGAGAAATTTAAGACAGTAATTTAACAATGTAAAAAAAATAATTAGGCCAGGTACAAGGTTGTACCTACCTTGTAGTTTGAAAGCCTAGCGACCTTGCATTAAATCTGGTAGTTCTGATTTTTTGCTGACTTGTTTAGGATGTTACAACCTAATGAATAACCGCATATTTGGAAAATATACCTAGCCACAACGAATCGAAAAAAGGCAAGATTTTTTTTAAATGTACCTTTACCCAACACTGTGACGTCACTGGCGCGCGTTGACATCGGGTATATTTTCAAATTACTAAACGCGCGCGTAGGTATTTGAAAACATACCCGAACGCAATACGGCAACGCACTCACTCATTTAGATCAGAACGCCCTCTTAATTTTGACAACGAGTAACGAATTTTCATTAGGTACGTAGTGGCTCATCTTTACCTATTTTCTTGATAAAGAAAATATTTATTACATAACTTCATCGTAACTCAACCTTGTGACATTTGAATGACCTATGGTAAGAAGTACTAGTCACAATTTCTAGTTTTGATTTTTGAGCGAAACAAAATCCAAGATCGGTTTTTAATACAACATTGCAAAGTGTTTTAAATTCCAATCATGTCCAAATGATAGTATCAGGGAGATCTTTAATTTAAACTTTAGTTGATATTTTATAAAATACTCTATTTTTGAAGAAAACTACGAAAATGTGTAGCGTTCTTAAACAGCACCATCTATGGGATTTTTTTGGAAGCTTACCTCATTTTCCACTACCTCATTAAAAGTTACGTGTTAGACTCGAGTGCCACGATTTTTGACCTTGTGCTCTTTTGATTCTCTCGCTAACGCTCAGAATTCTAATTGTTGTAGCACTCGCTGCGCTTGTGATCCAATTTTAGAATCCTTCGCTTGGTCGGTCATTAAATTTGAGCACGCGGTTAAAAGCAACTTTGCACTCATGTATAACAAATATCTCTCTGACTCTCATCAGCCCATACAATGTCTCCACCGAGGGGCACGATGTGTTAAGTTTACCTTGCCCAATGTTAAACAGGTTAATACCAATGTACAGGTTAAGAATGTAAAACTGGACGTTGTGGAATCTACTGTATTCTTAGGAATAACTCTTGATGCAAAGCTTCAATGGGGTCCTCATATTGATAAGTTAGCGAGCAGACTCAGTTCAGCAGCCTACGCAGTTAAACAAATCTGTCAATTATCGGACGTTGAAACCGCGAGAACCGTATATTCACTTCCACAGCCTAATGTCATATAGCATTTTACTGTGGAGTACTGCTGCGGATATCAATAAGATCTTTGTTCTGCAGAAAAGGGCTATTTGCACGATTTATCAAATGAGACCTAGAATGTCTCTTAGACAAATATTCAAAGAAATAAATATTCTGACTTCTGCATCCCACAATATATTATATGTGACAATCTTTTATATGTGAAGAAAAATGAACATTTGTTTAAGAAAAATAGCGATAGGCACAATATAAATACTAGGCCCAAGCATAAACTGGAAGTACTAGACAGTCGTCTCCACAAGGTCACGAACGAAGGTATTCAAAATTTACCTTTGGATAAATTTAAGTCAGTAATTAAACAAAAACTTTACAAAAAGGGCAATAAAACAAAAACTTTACAAAATTTCTGATGACCTAACTGACATGGAGCCATGGGAATGACTGCTCAGCTTTAGAGTTATTTCGGAATTAGTTAAAATAGGAAAATTTGTAATGCGATTAAAAAGAACACCCTCAGAGTTTCTTGCCTGTTCTTCTCTGGGGAAGACTGCACCTTTGCGAATAGGCGTAGAGTCAGTAGGGTCAATAGAACGAATGCGTATGTATGGTATGTATTTAAATCCTTTAATGTTTGTTTGTATGTATTTCATGTAATCTTGACTTGTTTTAAGTGGCATCCTGATTATCTTATAAAATAAAGATTTTTTTTATTCTATTCTATTCTATTCTGTGAAAGGGGGAATTTATTATTTAATAGTTTCTTATAAAAAATAACATAAGATCAAAATTAACTTATATATACCTATGGAACTAAACGGGCTCCTATGGAACTAAGGTCCGTTAGATAAAATAGGAAAAAACAAATTCTAAGCATAAAACTCCAATTTTACAAAAATCCAATATGGATTGCTTGGGGAAAATGTTTTCATGGGAAAAGTTTTAAAATTAAGTTAAAAGCATGTTTTAATGATTTGATTATAAGATGAGACGAAAGGTGAGTTTTTGTTTTATTTTTTCGCAACCTAACTACACAACTTTGTGCCGTGTGGTGATCGGCTTAGAATAACACCACCCCATTTCTTTCCGTGGATGTCATAAGAGGCGACTTAGGAAACACAAATGAGACTTGCCTCCTATTAATCCATCTCAGGCAACAACACCTCATTTTTTATGAATCTGAGGTGTTGTCCTATGGTCTCATGCGGTGTGGTAGGCTCTGTAAAGGGCCGCCTGGTTCGCGACCACCCTCCTACCGAAGTCCGACGCCAAACAGCTTGCTGTGTTCCGTCGGTGCGTGGGAGTACCGGTGCCTTATAGGCGTTTTCTGGGTTAACTCGCTCCATCGTCGACCTCATCTATGACCTTGGTCAAGATTGAGGTCAAGTGTTAACCCATCTTATATTTAAAAAAAAAAACATTCCCGATGTCCACTACTCTGTGTCCTCCTTGTATATTATCATACAATTTGGTGTTTCATAACAAAAATCTAGTAACGTAAATGTTGCTGATGGTTTGTTATATGAAAATAAAATTACAGGAAAACTTCTATCCTTAAATGGAAGCCTGTATTTGTCTGTTACGTATACTTTGCACTCCCCAAAAAAAATACGAGTAATCGCATTGTCACCCTACTAGAACGAGACGTTCTGCCTCGTTGCTCTATCTCTTCTTCGGCCCGCGTTTGAGCTCGAAGATTTCTATCCTGATGTATTAGATCCATGCCTTTCGCAGAAAGAATAAAGGCGTTGACACATTACAGATTCTAGTATTTTTGAAAATGTTGAGAGGAGAGCTATTGGTCGAAAGTTACTGCAGTCTGTTTGAGGTCCTTTTTTGTGCACGGGTTTAGTTATAGATATTTTGAGAGAATCTGGGAAACAACCAGTTGAAAAGGACTGGTTAATTAAAAATGTAAGGGGAAGAACTAGTTCGTCCGCACATTGCTTAATAAGAGTAGGGGGGAATTCGTCATATCCGAAGCTACGTTTATTTTTTAACTTTTTAATAACACTATAAACTTCGGATGGGTCTGCTGGTCGTAAATAGAATGAGTTTTCTGGGGTAGTTACAACGGGCCTACCGCATGGTTCAAGTGATTGACCATCACTGCTAGTTGGGCAGTTTCCGACAGAGGCAAAATAGGTATTGAACTCATTGGCTACTATGTCGGGGTCATCTGTGATTTTATTTTCAATTTTTAGTTTTATGTTATTTTTAGATTTTGTAGGTATTTTATTTGTTTCTTTTTTAACTATTTGCCACGTTGTTTTGATTATATTGTTAGAGTTTTTGATTTTATTTATGTTTTGTATCTTTTTAGAAAGTATAATAGCTTTTTTAAATGTTTTTTCATACTGTTTGAAATGTTCATATAATATATTACTATGAGTTTTTGTTATAAATATTTTTAAGAGGCGTTTATGTTTGCATGATTTTTTAAGCCCAGTTGTTAACCAAGTTTTTTTATTTTTATTTTTTTATTTTATTAATTTTTTAGGTATAGATTCATTAATCTTGTTGTTCAAAATGTTAAAAAATGAATTGAAATTATTATTTGTATCAGAATCTAAGGTTATTATTCTATTCCAATCTACTTTTTGTAATTCTAATTTAAAGGATTGAATGTTTTTTTCACTAAATAATCTTTTTTCCATATACCACGTATTTACATAGTCCACATTTACATTGGGAATAGACAACAACACCCTCTTATGGTCAGAAAAACCGAATTCTTCAACAGAAACAGTTAAATCGGCATTAATAAAATTAGTGAAAACACGATCTAAGGCAGTGGATGAATCATGAGTAATTCTCGTGGCCTCCTTTACGTGTTGATAGAAGTTAAAGCTCTTCATAATATTTATTAATTTACGTGTACGAGGTGTCGGATCTAAAATATCTGAATTGAAGTCTCCACCAATCACAACATTAAATTTATTATACTTCTTATGCAAATGCTGTAAAAGTTTTGTTAAAGACTCGAAGAACAAATCAGGTTGTCTATTGTTGTCTGGCCAGTATATTGTAATTAATATAAGTTTAGATTTCGTAATTTCTATAGCACTTACTTCAAACAGAAATTCTACTGAAAATTTTACAATATCTTGACGCTCTGTAAATTGTAATGCATCGTTTTCTTTAACCCTCGGCATACCAGGTAAAAATTTGTAACATGCCATACAAGGTGGGGTCTGACATACCCTAACAAAATGGTCGCTGTAATCAGATAGGAATAGGGGTACTGAATTATTATTGCATATTTTTGAAATTCAACATAACCTGAGTAGCACTATATAAAAAAAAATGAAATAGATTGAATGGTTTGTTGAAAAAGGGTAGTGAAAATGCCATCTTCTGACTACTAATTTAGACTTGAAATCATCCTAAGAATTGATAATTACCAATTTTTGTAATTAAACTGACTAAATTTAAAAAAATTGAACAACGATGATACATCTTTAAATTTTTACTTTAATCTCGAGGTAGGAGTTCTTTAGTTCGCCATAATTGCATTTTGTATATGCTCAAATAACAACAATTCTAAACAAAAACGCATCTAGGGCCCTAAAAAACGCACGCACCACTAAACTAATGGTACTTGCCAGTGTAAGAACGTCGCAACTCCAGCTACTGAGAGCTTCAGATTCCGCGCACGAAAATTTTTGAAAATTTATAGATTTTTCACCGCCTGGGGTTTATTAGACCCCACCTGGTATGCGGAGGGTTAAGAAATATGCACACTCCACCTTGTTCCCGACTTGATCGACTATAGAACGAGGCAAGCTTATATCCATCAAGAAATAAAAGGTCTGTTTTTATTTCTGTTATTAATGTTTCAGTTAGGCATATTGCCTGAATGTTCTTCTCTTGTGTAATTAATTCTAATAAATTACGTTTTTTATTTAAACTTCTAATGTTTTGGAAAAGTATGTTAAAAGTTCCGAAAATTCCGAAAATTACACCGTTTATTCTGGGATTCAGAAATCATGGGCTGTGATTGTAAGGTCTGTCTCGGTGTCATAGAGGAGGTAGTAGAGTTAGGTGAGACACTAGTTGTCTGGTAATTTACCTGTTGTATAGGTAGTTCGTTATTAGTTATTTTATAATCTTTGCCATCAATCTTTAGTTTATTATCAATTATGTTAGCACGGTGGCCATTTTTTCTTGCCTCTATTAAAATCTCTATTAATCTTTTTCTATTTTGTATTTCTTCAGGTCCTAAGAATTTCGAAACATATAATCCTGTGTTTTTAAAAGCGTTTTTGTTGCTAATTATGAAGTTTACCATTCTTTTGCTTAATATTTCAATAACAATCGGTCTTCGATTTCCCCTTCTTCCAATCCTGTGAAATACTTCTATATACCCTGCTAAATTGACGCTCAGTATGTCTTGGAAAAGGAACACCAATCTATTATAGAGTTCATTTTCTGTTTCTTGTGTATATTCTTCCAGACCATATAAGACAACTTTTTTTGTATTTTCACATTGGCTCATAGCTTGTTTGTAGTTCACAGCATCTGGGGAATCATTCTTGAACGGTACTGAAAGGTTCTTTTGTATTTCATTTATTTCAGTTTGTATTTTGATATATTTTGCTTGTAGATCTTCTAGGGTTTTCGTAGTTTTGGTTATCTCTTTTTTAATAGCATTTTGTTCAACATGAACGGTGCCTAAGGAAGTGTTGGTCTCTGTCTTTATTTCTCCCTTAATTTCATTTTTTAATTGGTCCATGGCTATTGCTACCTGTGAAGCTATAGTGCATCTAATTTCATTAATTATTGACTGTCTGTTTCTTTCCAGTTTCAAATCCAGCAGTTTTTCAAATTGCGCCAAGGTAATGGTATCCGATGTAGTCGAGCTGTTTTGCAGGTCAGCGTCAACGTACTCTTGACAAAATGTCTTAAGTAATTTACTTTCTGAGTAATTTCAGTTTGAAAATGTAAAATATAATTAAAAGAAAATCGCCGTTTAAATTGATTTAAAAGTTCTCGCGTCACGGCTATAGTGTATTCGCGGAGTAAACCAAGCAAAGCGCTTTCTCTGTCCCACATTTCATACAAATTGAAAAAGACAGAAAATGGTCTAGCCCCGCCCAGGAGCGCTTGCGACCCGTTTGAAATCTTAGGGCGCTAATGCTTTAGTGAGGAATTTTTATACCTATTTTTGATGAGGAATTTTATACAGAATTTTTTAAAATGAAATAAGAGCTACCGTGTCATTTAGTCTTTATTTGTAATACAAAAAAACCAAAAAAATAAAAAAATCAACATTAAAGTAAAACTGTGAAGGTGTACCTAAAATATGTTACACATCATAACCTTTTCAGTTGAAGAAAAGGCCCTTTTAGGCCTTTTTTGCACTCTTCCTTCCGCCATATTCACAAGAACCAATAAACTCGCCAAGTCGTCGGGTAAGCAATCAAACGGAATCCAGTACACAAGCCAAGTCCACACAATGAGCACAAAACAACAGTCCGAAAAACAAGCCAGGTCAAAGATAAATAGAAATGATAGCAATGAAGCAGGTACGCGGGAGACGTCTGAACGGCATGGAGTGTAACGACAGACTAATTATGACTTGCATTGTGATCACGGCCTAAGTGTCCTATCTGCAACTAATCACGTAAAAGCGCAATTTCATTCGGCGAATACACTATAGCATTAAATTGGATTCTAGTAATATTAAAATAATAGGATAAAATGCAAAAAATATGTAAAATACATTTTTGGTGAAATCCACATGAATCAAAATCCAAAATCCACTCATTCATTACAAGCCTGGGTTATCTATCAAGAAAGATACCACGTTAATGTGGCGCGAAGGGTGGGGAAGGTAATCAACCTCAGGTCTGTTCTTTACCAGTCAGTTGGTCACTCACTGTCACCATGATCTTTATTAATAAAAAAAAGCAACTCATACCCATTGGTGTGCTCTTGACTACGATCTTGCCCTAGACCTTCTACGGTGGGACGAGCTTACAGTATAGTGTTAAAAATAAGGTTGAAATTCACTACGTTAATTACTCGTAAAACGCAGAGACATTGCTCGACTGGAACCACCCCTAGTAGACCGCTTCCCGCGCTGCTGGTACGCCGCTTCTCGCACCAATCGTACACCACTTCCCACGGTGCGGCCATTGAGAAGGTTCCGGGAAAGATTCCCGGTGGGGACGTTGTAAAATAAATATCTATTTATGATCTTTAGAATTTCCCCAGTTTGGATAGGACATTGACTTTTGATCTTGACTTCATATCAATGACAGCATAAGAACTAAGAAATGGCTAGTAATTCAGCATAATGAGTGGAGTAATAAGTACTGATAAGTCCTATTGTCCCTCCTGATACACTACAGGATATCAATACTAAATAAAACTTGTGGCCCCATTGGTGGAGGTAACGGGTGCGGACATCAGACTAGAAGGAAATCACCTGATTGTTTGAATAAAAAGATGATTCCATGCTAAGGAAGGCACTTTAGGCCCGCTACTATGTCGGTACATGACCCACTGCGGAGGTCGATAGTCAATAACTTCGACACTAGGGTTTAAGAGGCTTACCGCGGAATATACAAGGTGGAATTTTTAACGCCATCAGCTGCTCTAGCATACGGAATGAGCCTTCTCTCTCATGAGAGTATAGACATCCAAATCAACGCAAGAAAAAAAAGACCCTTTTTTATTATAAGATGGGTTAACTCTTGACCTCAATCTTGACTATACGGTCAAAGATAAGGTCGACGATGGAGCGAGTTAACCCTGAAAATGCCTATAAAGGCACTGGTACTCCCACGCACCGACGGAAAACAGCAATCTGTTTGGTATCGGACTTCGGTAGGAGGGTGGTCGCGAACCAGACGGCCCTTTACAGAGCCTACCACACCGCATGAGACCATAGGACGACACCTCAGATTCACCAAAAAAATGAAGTGTCGTCGCCTGAGATGGATTACTAGGAGGCAGGTCTCATTTTTGTTTCCTTAGTCGCCTCTTACGACACCCACGGAAAGAGATGGGGTGGTGTTATTCTCAACCGATTACCACACGGCAAAAATTTGTATTAAGAGAAGGTTTCATTTCTCTTGCGCTTTGATTTGGCTATACGTCCTTTTAGCAATTCAAGATCATGTGTCCAATTAGCGGCCATTTTTTAAAAACAATCGGCAGTTGTTTTGCTAAGTGGTAAAACTTTCTCTTTTTCCAAAATCGAAGACATGAACATAATAATAATAACGCTAGACAGACTTCCCAAAGCATTTTGATTTTTTTTATTTAATCTGATGTATGTACTCTATCAATGTCGTTCAACACAATACTAAGATAAGAACTGGCTCAATTTTATTTGAAACATTACAGTTACCTAGTT
>OX465251.1:124200-170308 GCA_949987775.1 Aproaerema taeniolella
GTGATAAATAGTGCTACAATGAAATAAATAGGTAGTACCTCAATACTTTTCCAGTTATAGATAGGTGTCGGTGAGGATGCTGGGATGACGTCACTCCAGAATCCTCACCAAGAACGGCTGAAGCTAACGACATGCTGTTGATCTCAAAAATAGTTCTGAAATAGTTCTGACTCTGTGCCAAATCTCAAAAATAATGCTTCAGGGAAACCAGAGATATGAGGGTATCTCGGTGAGTATGCTGGGCTGACGTCATCCCAGCATACTCATCACAAAATCTCGATATCCGCTAACTCTTTCCTGTCGGAATTATTGGCAAAAAATAGTTCTGAAATAGTTCTACAGTTTGCATATGGTGTCTGTGTCATATCCTCGTAAGGCCCAAGCTATTTTAGCAAAACATTAGCTTGCAGCCCAGATGCCTTTTTATAGTCAAAGTCAAAGTCAAAGTCAAAAGTGTTTATTTCATTGAACATATAAAATGATACTTGAACACGTCAATATTATGAATTACATTAGCACTTTTGGCTTTGCGCCTATAGGCTTATATGGTGCGGACCCGAACATTTTGGTATTTAAGAAGTATCTTTATGATCTCCGTATGATGTGGGATTTTTTCCTCTGAGACAAACTAGAGTAAAGCATTTTCCAGCCCCCTGGCTCACTGAAGATATCAGGCGCCTGATGACCAAACGCGACAGGGCTCACATCAATTTCCGCAAAAACCCGTCTGACCACAACAAACGCATCTTTGTTGCTTTAGGCACCAAATGCAATCGCCTCTGCAGGAACCCTAAGCGAGCACACGTTCACTCTTCTATTGATCGTTGCCCCCCAAACAAACTCTGGAACTTTTTGAAATCCTTAGGGATCGGCAAGCAGGTACCTGACGCGGGCAATGTGGATATTGATGCACTTAATGCGCATTTTTGCAAGTCGTCAAATACCATGAACCCTGACACCAAACGTAATACCCTTTTATTCCTTGATACATTAGTAAATCCTAATATCCCTTCCTTTCAGTTTGGCACCATTTCTCCTGACCGGATTATCAAAATCCTTGCCAAAATTAAAACCAAGGCTGTGGGTGATGACGGTATTGGGTTGAATATGCTACTACCAATCTCCTATTCTATAGCACCTTTTCTCTCCCATATCATCAATCACTCCTTGACCTCTGGCACATTTCCTTCCGTGTGGAAGCGAGCTCATGTCATTCCTCTTCCAAAAACTTCTAATCCCCAATCCTTTTCCCAATTTCGTCCAATCTCAATTCTACCCCTCCTCTCTAAGATAATTGAGCACTATGTTCATGATCGATTGTCTCACCATCTCATGTCTAATAGCCTCCAAAGTCCATACCAGTCGGGTTTCCGATCAGGACACAGCACCGTTACTGCCCTGGTTAAGGTTACTGACGATATCCGATGGAATATCGAAAATAAGGAACTGACGTGCTTAGTGTTGCTCGATTTTAGCAGTGCTTTCAATACTGTCGACTTCGACATACTGTTGGCAATGCTAAAGACTCTAAATCTCCCTCCTTTGGCCTTGTCCTGGTTTAGGTCCTATCTTTATAATAGGCGTCAGCTTGTGAAGATCCACGAACGGTTTTCCGACTGGTGTGACCTTAACTCTGGTGTCCCACAGGGTGGTGTTTTATCCCCAATCCTCTTCTCAATCTTCATAGACAGTATATCTGCGTCCCTTTCCTCATCCTTTCATTTGTACGCCGACGACTTGCAAATTTACACATCTGCTCCCTTGAACGACCTGGGGAATGCTTTCACTAGAATTAATTCGGACCTTGCCCTAATTTCTCAGTGGTCTCGGAAGTTCGGACTAGTAGTGAACGCGGCGAAGTCGCAGGCTATAGTGATTGGCAGTCAATCCTTTGTCCATTCCTCTCTCTCGCTCCGTTAAGAATTTGGGAGTTATCTTAGACGAGACTCTTTCTTGGGCTCCACATATTGAAAACATCCGTCGCAAAATATTTGGTTCTCTACACTCACTGCGACGCATGCAGAACTTTCTTCCCCTTGAGACAAAGGCTTTACTTGCTAGATCACTTCTTCTGCCGTTGATCGACTACGCTGACGTTGTCTATCTCGATGCCACCGAGGAATTGGTCAACAAACTGGAACGACTTCAGAATGTATGTATCCGCTTTGCTTTCGGTCTACGAAAATTTGACCACGTATCGGAGTTCCGTACGAAGCTAAAATGGTTACCCATCCGCAAGCGCAAAGAGTTCCACATACTTTCCTTACTCTTCGTAATTCTAAATTCTCCCTGTTCGCCAGTGTATCTGCGGGAAAGATTCCAGCATAGGTCTGAAATCAGTGGTGAGCGTCTGCGATCTGGTTTTAACCTTGCTCTCACTATCCCGCCAAACACTACACGTACATACAACAGGTCCTTTACAGTGCACGCGGCGAGGCTCTGGAATAGCATACCAGTATCTGTCCGTAAGTCCCCTTCAGTCGAAAGTTTTAAATTGAGGCTCAAAAAGCACTTTGGTTTCGATGCTGAAGCTCTTAGCTAACATTGTATTTTCAACCGACTTCAAAAAAGGAGGAGGTTCTCAATTCGACTGTATTTTTTTTGTATATTTGTTACGCGATTACTCCGGCAACTGTTGTCCGATTTTCAAAATTCTTTATTTGTTCGAAAGAGTATACTCCTGAAGAGGTCCCATATAAATTTTATCGAAAATGATTCAGCGCTTTTACAAAAAATCAACAAAAACAAAATATACTACAAACTAGAACATCATCTAAATAAATGAATGACATTTCTGTTTGTAGTTATTTGCAAAAAACTAGATATCTAAGTACTTTGTGCGAACTGTTGTTGGGATTGAAGTCGGTGACTCATACGTTTTTAACGTGGAAAATTATCTCACATCTTGTTGTTTATTTATTATATATACACACATCAAAAAAAGTTTGCGATCACTTGGAAAAGTGCTAATATTTTTTTATTGTAGAAGAATAAAACTTAATCACTTTTTATCTTTTGATTCCTTATTTAAAAATATGAAATTTAAATATAAAATAATTTCGTAATTCAAATGTTTTTTCATTTAAAAAGACAATCAACCCTTGCTTGCTTTCATTCAGAAATCTGACATAGTCGCAACTTATCAATATTTTCAATTTATTCAAAAAAAATTAAGTTGGTAACGATGCCGAGAGGATTAACTGCAGTTTTACGAGCCAGAATTCTAACTTTAAGTGGAGAAGGCTATTCCACGAGGGAAATATCACGCAGAGTTCATGTATCCCAATCCTGCGTGGTGACCACGTTGGAGAGGTGTCAGGGCATGGAAGATTTAGCTGATCGACCTCGCAGTGGTCGCTCAACTGTTGTTACTGCAATTCAGAAGCGATATATCAGATTACTGGCTGCCCGTGACCCAACAATGAACACTACTAAAATGAAAGCAGAGCTGCGAGCTGCCACCGGCCGCGAAGTTAGCACCCAAACGATTAGAAATTGCTTACACCAAGCTGGATTACGAGCAAGGAGATCCTGGCGAGCACCTCTGAACTCACAGCAACGGAAGCGGCGCAGATTGCAATGGGCTAGGCTCCGTCAAAATGAAGAAATTGAGGACGAAAGCATCTGGCAGAACTGCTTCTTCGTTGACGAAACGCGGATCAGTACACATCCAGATAACCGACGTGTCCGTGTCTGGAGAAGACCTGGCGACTCTGAAAGGCAGAGAACTGCCACTGGAACCGTTCAGCAGGGCGGGAAATCAGTGTCCTTTTGGGCCGGGATAATGATTGGGGCTAGGACGCCCTTAATCCCGTATCAAGGCACCATGACCGGAGCCATGTACAAAACGATTGCAATCGATGGATACGTCAGACCATTCCGCATCAACCACGGGCGCCAATTCATAATGGTAGATGATAATGCGCCCGCACATCGAAACGGACGTGTTGATGCTGCTCTCCAGCAATACGACATCACCAGGTTAGACTGGCCTGCCGGCTCGCCTGACTTAAACCCGATCGAGTATGCGTGGGATGCTCTTAAGCGAGCTGTTTGGAACCGTCAGCCACCTCCGCGAACAGTGTCAGAAATCAGGGCAGCTGCTATTGAAGAGTGGGACAGGTTACCACAAGAAATGCTAGATAACTTAATTCTTAGCATGCCCAGAAGGGTTTCCGCATGTGTGCGAGCCAGGGGAGGAGTCATTTTATACTAACTATTAATTTTTTCGTAATAAATTTTGTTTGTTTTTTCATTAATTCAAATTTTTCATTACATTACATTTAAGCCAAAATTGCATTTCCTAGCTTTTGTTAATAAAAAGTAAATAATTAATAATGATTCTTTTATTTACTTAGTGCATTTTCATTATAAAATCATAAAACGTAAACAGTTTCTTTAAATAATTTATATTTTAAAGAATACACCCTACTGATCGTAAACTTTTTTTGATGTGTGTATGTATAAACTTATTGTACATGTTTAATTTACTATATTATTTGTATATTATATATTGTACTGTTTTTGTACATTTAATGCTACCTGCCGACTACTCCTTCCTCTCAAACACTCAATGGGTTGACTGGAAGAAATCCCCTTGTGGGATAAGTCCGCCTGTGTACTGTTTTCCTTATATTGTGTCTTGTGTAACTTATACTCATGTACAATAAAGAATAAATACATACATACATACAAATACTTATAAGGTAGGTAATGAAACTAATTGTATAGGTACTGACACATAACAAAATTTATTTTACATCAAAAATTAAATAAATTTTGTTCTATTGCTTTCTCAGAATCCCAAGAGTTTGCATCCAGATCTCGTTTGATTCTTTTGTGTTTTGGTTGTGACAGACCTTGGTTAGGAGCTCGTTTACGACTGCTTTTTTCAGGTGTATCAGTAATTTCTGAAATATTATTACATTTTATTTTAGGCTTCTTTGTTTTCTTTTTATCAGTGGGTAATGGCTGCCACTCCATCTCACTTTGTTTAAGGCGAGCTTTGATTATAGAAGGAATTTTCATAGCTTTCTTGTAATCAACTCCAAATAGTGGGTGCCTATGTTTAGTATCAGGCAGCGGTATAAAGTCTGTTTGCTGGTTTGCTATTAGGTTATCTTCCATTATATGAGTTCTAGGTAATCTCTTATGTAGATGTAAAGCACCATGCAGGATATTCTTTAGAATTGGTTTCTTGTGTGCAAATGTCATCAATGTCGATCGGCTAATGCTGCTATCAATATTTCCAACATAACTATGACCATCAACTTTGATTTTACTTTTATTTTCTAATGAAAACTCTTTCTCTTTAAATGACATTACATCAACTTCAGATGGACATGTTACGAGCCAGATCTCATCATCAGGAGAGATTATGGACTCATAATTTGTTCTGCTGCTGATTAGGTGAAGATGAACATTAGTTTTCATAAATCGTCTCAAACGTGATGACTGTGCAGAATCATTATTCACATATAAGTCATTGGTGATTACATCAATATCTTTTTCAAACAATATAGTGTCTGCAATCTTAGGAATACTTTTTTTTTGGCTATTATCTTCTTCACTTAATGTGCCATTTTCAATGCCATTTCTGGGATCATGACTTATAGTTTCTTTTAAAGTTTTACTTTCAGAACTGTTCATACTTTCAAGTTTTAATTTTTTCTTTTTCCTTTTCTTAGACTGTATGTTAATGTCATTTTGACCAGCTTCTTCAGTTACTAGTTCTGTGTTTTGTCTACTTTCTTGTGGTTGTACATTAATTTCTACCATGGCATTTATATCTTGCGCATCTTCAGAATACTGTACATCATCATCAGAATGCTTTTTTTTTATTTTCTTCTTTTCTTTTCTGTGGTTTGCAGAATGTAAATTATTTTGTTCATCACTGCTTGTTAATGATGATTTTGATAACTGCCCCCCTGTACTGTTTTGTTCAAGTTTAATTTGTGAGATGAGGCTGGTGCTATGGGTGTGTAAGGAATTAGAATCCCGATTTTTTTTCTTCTTTTGCTTCACTTCCACCTCACTGCCGGCTTCTTGTTTGACTCTACTTTCATCTAAAAGTTCTCGTTTCACTATAGCTTCAGATGAATCTACTTCTTTATAAAGTTTTTTAAGTAACTTTTTTTTGTATTTTTTTTCAGACTCAGGGGAGTTGAATTGATCGGACATCATTCCTGCTTCTCTGAAAGACATAAGTATCAAGGTTAATTTTAAAATAAATACAAGTGTAATGTGAATAAGTACTAGAAAGAGGTAGAATAATGTGTGGATATGTTAGCTAAACTCCTACGGACTTGGATAAGTAGGTAAGCAGCATATGTTGTTACTAACTTCAAGTCACTGTGTTCAGAGTCGCTTGTAGCATCGCTCCAAGCAAAGTTTTCGGTCAGAGGGTCATCTTCACTAGAAGATTCCATTCGCCACTGCAGTCGACACAACCCTCAACACCAAATAAAGTTTACGGTCAAGCAGGTTCTACTACACGAGCCGTTTACGTCTAAGTAACCTCAGTTACAACCTAACAACCATCTGACCCAATTTCTGCCAAAAAAAAACATGAACAAATGTAAAATCAAAACCTAATAAATAATTGCACCTTAATGAGACATTACTATTATGGAATATTACCTATTTCCTAAAAAATCCAATGTCCTTAACCTCTTTTCCACTAACAACATACATAACCTAAAAATTAGTTTTTTTTTTTAAATTTAATTTATCCCATTTGGGAAAGGCAAAGGAAACTATGTCCATACAGCCATGTCTTCAGTGAAAAATCTTTCTTCAACTTAACCTAAGCCCTAAGCTCCTCATGTTCTGCGTAAAACCGGATAGCGTCTGTTTTACGAAAACTGGCGGCGAGAAGTGTTAAGGTTGGATGTCTAGCATTGGCGTAAGAAGATTAGGTATGTAAGAAGTCTATGTCTATGCTCTGATGCTAGGCAACCAATTCTGTTGACAAAAATAAATCTGTCACTCGTGTAAAACATTCCGTGTGAAAATTTCTTATACTTTTGTGTTATTGACTGAATAACTGTTTTATAAGTTCGTGAGTGCTAATAACTAAAATATTTAGCTAGGTCGATTCGTAAATCAATGTGTATTACTTCACTGTTAAATACTTCTCTATTTAAGACTTCCTGTCAGTACGTAGCGTCAAATTTTAATAGGTTTCGGGCCAGCACTAAATTTGAAGAAGTTTTATTTTGCAATGGATTATACACAAAAGATCGATATAGGCAAGCTAACGGGGAAGGAGAATTGGTCAACCTGGAAATACAAAATTTCTGTTTTGCTGGAAGGCACCGAAAGTGCCTTTGAGGCAGTAGAAGGACGGCTAAGGAAACCTACCCTCGCAGATGGAGCTGGTGACGCCGAAATCATCAACTATAACACGGCAATGGCCAAGTATAGAAAGATTGAGTCTGGCGCTCTTCTCATGCTGACCACGAACATGACAGAAGAAACACTAAAGAAAGTTATGAGATATAGGACTGCTCACGAAGTCTGGCTGGAGTTACATAGGCTATTTGATGGACAAACGGAAGACAGAGCATACAATTTGTGTTTAGAATTCTTTGGACTGAAATATGATAAGGCGGATGATATTCCTTCTCACATGTCAAAGCTGAAGAATCTCTGGAACGAATTAAAGGTCGAAGTCGCAAAGATTGACCCCACCGCTAAGCTTCCCGAAATGTTCCTCATTTGTAAAGTCTTAGACACACTGGATGTCAGGTTCTTTAACTTTAAGTCAAGCTGGTTGATGCTAAAGCAGCCTGAAAGGACCATTGACAGTCTCACGAGTCACCTTTGCGCTTTTGAACGAGGTCTGGGAGGTCAAGAGAGCTATCAGCAGGAAGCACTAGTGACTACACCTATAGAACGAAAAGTTAAACGCAATAAGGATGAGCAACTGGTTTGCAACTACTGTTCAGGAAAAGGACATAGAGTTCGCAAGTGCAAGAAGTGGATAAAGGATGGCAGGCCACCTAAACCAACTCCAGGCACATCAAGTTCAAGCTCAAAATCCAATCAAGTACAGCAGATCTCGCTGATGGTTAATGCTTGCATATCTGGACAATTTCAAGACCGGAAAAGCTGGTTTGTTGATAACGGAGCAACAACACACATCGCAGTACAGAGTGATTTCTTCACGGATTATAATGAATTTGATTTTGATCACACAGTTACAACTGCAGACGGCACCACTATTCCAGCATTGGGAAAAGGGACCGTAGTGGTAGAATCAAATGTCAATGGCAAGAAGGAACCAATAACACTTCGTGACGTGTGGCTGGTACCATCTTTAACGAAGAATCTTTTTTCAACGTTAGCGGCGCAAGACAGGTTGCAGAACAGCATCTTCATGTCAACGACTAGAGAGTGCAAGCTCGTTATAGAAGATACGACTAGAGTCGTTGGCAAGAGAGAACCTTTTGGAGGACTTTATAAGTTGGATATGGAGACCGTCATTCCAACAAAGAAGAAAACCATACAAGTCAATGCTATAACGGGGGCAAACATGTTACAACTGTACCATGAGCGTTTCGCTCATCAGGATAAGAATCACGTCATTCGTGTCGTTAAACGCGAGTTAGGCATCAACCTGAGTCCTGATAAGATGAAATGTGAAGCTTGTATATATGGAAAGACTCACCGTAAACCTTTCGGAACAAGGGAAAGAGCATCGGCCTGTGGAGAGTTGATACACACCGATGTCTGCGGCCCTTTTGCTGATAGTATCTCAAAGTACAAGTACTTTGTTTTATTTAAGGACGATTATTCGAGCTATCGTTTTGTTTACTTCATAAAACAAAAGTCTGAGGTTAAGGACAAACTAGTACAGTTGCTGCAAGAAGCGAAAAATACAGGACATGTCATTAAGACAATCTTGAGTGACAACGGTGGTGAATTCGACAATGAAGCTATTCGAAAGACATTGGAGAAGCACGGTATCAAGCATCGACTCACTATGCCATATACTCCGGAGCAGAATGGCTGTTCTGAGAGAGAGAATCGTACACTGGTGGAAGCAGCACGGTCCATGATGTACTCTGGTGGAGAGCTTCCTCAAGTGCTCTGGGCAGAATTGATTAATACCGCAGCTTATGTCTTAAATAGGACTGGGCCTTCAAGAATAGAAGGAAAAACTCCCTACGAGTTATGGTTAGGAAAAAAGCCGAAGATTTCTCATCTCCGAGTGATTGGTAGTACGTGTTATGCTCACGTGCCTAAACAAAATCGCAAGAAAATGTGTAAAAAAGCGATTAAAGGCAGATTAATAGGATACGAGAACGATGACGGTTATCGCATCTACGACGGAACAAAGACGTTGAGGTCCAGAGACATAACGTTTGAATCTAATATTGAGTTCATCGTAAGGACTAGTCCTGTTTTGTCAGAGGGAGCTAAAGAAGATGGTAACGGACATGTTCTTGTAGAAAAGATACCTACAGATGTTCAGGAAAATGAACTTGCTCTAGAGGGAGAAAGAAATAAAGATCAAGTTCATGAAAGCGAACAACAAGATCAAGTTCATGAAAGCGAACAACAAGTCGAAGATGATGATTTTGTTGATGCTAGTGAAGATCAATTGATCGTAGAAGAGCCTCGGTACAACCTCAGGGATAGGTCTACTATCCAAAGACCTAAAAAGTACGAAGACTACGTCTGTTTTGTTGGAAAAGATGACTTTCCTGAAACATATAAAGATGCGGTTCAGAGGAAAGACAGTGCTGAATGGCTTCAAGCAATGGCGAGCGAGATCAAGTCCCTTGGTGATAACAAGGTGTGGACATTGTGCGATCTACCTCCTGGCAGAAGGGCGCTGCCATGCAAATGGGTATTTAGGATAAAGAGGAATCCAGATGGCACAGTGGACAAATACAAGGCACGACTAGTTGTGAAAGGCTTCAAGCAACAGAAAGGAATTGATTATCAACAGACCTTCAGTCCCGTTGCACGGATGTCAACAATAAGAGCCTTGTTGAGTGTCAGCGCTACAGAAAAGTTGCATCTGAAACAATTTGATGTCTCCACAGCCTTCTTGAATGGGAAGCTGGAAGAAGAAATTTTCATGAAACAGCCTGACGGCTATGCTGATGGAACATCAAAGGTCTGCAAGCTTCAGAGGAGTCTGTACGGACTAAAGCAAGCGCCTCGTTGCTGGAACTCTTGTTTTGAAGAGATTTTGTTAGAAATGGGTTTCATCCAAAATGAAGCCGAGCCTTGCCTTTTCACCAAGAGAGTAGGAGAGAAGAAAATCTTGATTACACTGTATGTGGACGACGGGCTTGTAGCCACTACAGATGAAGAGCTAGCGGACCAATTCCTTAAAGAATTGGGGGACACGCTCAAAATTACGACTAAACCAGCCTCCTACTACCTTGGACTGGAAATCAATCGGTCGGAAGACGGTTCTGTACTGATCACGCAGGAGTCCTATGCAAAGAAGATCTTGGAACGTTTCCGATTGATGGACTGTAATCCGGTTTCAACGCCTATCGAAAGGACCTCTGAAGCAGGGAAAGTGGATGATAGCCCTGAAAAGAAGAGTTTCCCTTATCGTGAAGCTGTAGGAGCTCTAGCATACCTCATGACTGGTACGCGTCCTGATATTGCTTTTGCCGTTGGAGTGGTGTCAAGGAAGTTAGAGAACCCAACCTGGACTGATTGGCTTAAGGTGAAGAGGATATTCCGATATTTAAAAGGGACAATATCTTACGGAATTAAGTATAGCCCTGGAATCCGCAAAGCTATCATCCACGGGTACAGTGATGCAGACCGTGGTGGTGATGAGCTCACAGGACGCTCCACCACAGGAGTCGTGTGCTTGTATGCAGGAGGTCCTGTTTCCTGGTTGAGCCAACGACAAGCGTCAGTCGCAATTTCAACAACAGAGGCCGAGATTGTAGCAGCAAGTGAAGGAGCTCGCGAGCTAGTATGGCTAGAGAGAGTGTTCAGCCAGCTCACCAAACTAGACGGCATTTCAATACTGCAGGTAGACAACGAAGCTGCAATACGTCTCGCGCACAACCCTGAATTTCACAAGCGGACGAAGCACATCCGCGTGCGACATTTCTTTGTACGTGAAACTGTGCAACAGGGTTTAATAAATGTGCAGAAGACCAGTTCAGAAGAGCAACTGGCTGACATTCTGACAAAGGCAGTCCCAAGGCCAAGGCTTATCTTCTTGAGAGCTGGATTGGGGTTGCAGACGCCCTTACACCAATGAGGGAAAGTGTTAAGGTTGGATGTCTAGCATTGGCGTAAGAAGATTAGGTATGTAAGAAGTCTATGTCTATGCTCTGATGCTAGGCAACCAATTCTGTTGACAAAAATAAATCTGTCACTCGTGTAAAACATTCCGTGTGAAAATTTCTTATACTTTTGTGTTATTGACTGAATAACTGTTTTATAAGTTCGTGAGTGCTAATAACTAAAATATTTAGCTAGGTCGATTCGTAAATCAATGTGTATTACTTCACTGTTAAATACTTCTCTATTTAAGACTTCCTGTCAGTACGTAGCGTCAAATTCTAATAAGAAGCACAACCGCGAGGATCTTTGTCGGTACCAAACGGAGCAGAAACACTGTTATCACTTGAATTTTTCATCACTACACGAATTTTAGTCAATTTACTGCATAATACACTATCACTATTACACATTAAACAACTTTTTCACGCCGAAAACGAAAATTCAATTGACAAAGCAACCGCTCACGCCGAGTTCCTGCCAAAGACCTTTTTTTTTTTTTGTTTAATTTATCCCTTTCGGGAAAGGCAAAGGAAACTATGTCCTACAGCCATGTCTTCAGTGAAAAATCTTCTTTCTTCAACTTAACCTAAGCCCTAAGCTCCTCATGTTCTGCGTAAAACCGGATAGCGTCTGTTTTACGAAAACTGGCGGCGAGAAGCAGGGCCCTCCATCTCCCGTATTAAAAAGTTAACACAAATCCCGATCTTGTCTCTCTATCGCACTTGTAGAAAATTCCATGAGGAACATTCCATTTCATTCTTACTAAAATGACCGGAAGTTGCGTAGGTCCGCCATATTTGGAGAGATTGTTTTTGTTTATGTTCTGTGACGCCATTATGGAAATGTCAATTTGGGTGTCACTCACTTCACTTGAAAAGTTTTTTCTGGTTGAAAACTTAAAAAGAAGTAAAGTGCTACCGATTGCCATAAGCTGAGTATTAATTCAAAACAGTGTAATTCAGTGGTATATCCGTGCTTCAGGTGTTAGGTATTTCTAAAAATGGTTTACTGTTGTGTACCCGGGTGCCGCAACAAAAGTGTTAAATCAGGTCCTTTACATTTTTATGCTGTTCCTGGAAGTATATCCCGAAGGAAGGTATGGGTGAATCAGTGTCCATCCTGCTTAAGTACTGCTTAAGTAATTTTAATCGCAGAATGCACAAAGATGATTCGCGTCACAAAAGTGCAGAAATGGAAGATTTAATCCGCACCAAAGTCTCTGAGGGCTCTGGCTGTAGATCTTCTAAGAAAAGAAGGTTCAGTAATGAAACTTAAGTTATTCTGAATCATTATGTTTAAGTTATTCACCACCACGCTGGCTAAATGCGGGCTGATGGACCCACAATTGTAAATAGTGTAAATAAAAATTCTATATAGAGTGATTCTGCTCATAAGACTGAACAACAAGATCTCCTAGAAAAGGAGGCTCAGTACGGAAACATAAGTCATTCTGAAATATGATAAGTTATTCACCACCTGTGTTAAGTGCGTGCGTGCTGAAGGACCCGCAATTGTAAATAGTGTAAATAAAAATGAGAAATTGTATTATGTTGTGATTCTACTAATGAGACTAAAAACTTTCCCCAAAATGAGCGCTCGGGGGGTGCACCCAAGTGGTGTCTACGTTAAGGAAAAAAAAATCTACCATATAAAATAAAAATATAATATTATAAAAAACAAGTGTTCTGTAAGTGATACTAATTTTACTGGTTCAGGATTTTGAATATAGCTAAGAGGAGGTTTTTTATCACCCTGTATATACAGGGCTTTAGGTATCTCTCTTTCAACCTCTCGGGTGGTTAATCAGTCCATTAAATTGAACAACTTCCCCGAGGAACATAGGTCAAAATACAAAAAAAATATTTTGATCTCTCATTCAAAATGTGCTATATGCTAATGAAATTTGTATGGGAACTCGAAACTTTGTTTTCGTATTTTGACCCTATGTTCCTTGGGGAAGTTGTTCAGTTTCATGGACTGATTAACCATCCGAGAGGTTTAAAGAGAGATACCTAAAGCCCTGTATTAAGATTAAGTGTATTTGAATAAATAATAATATCTAGTTTTATCATAGAAAATATATGCAATGTATTACTTATTATATTTTCGGGGTGCAATCCATGCATGTTGTTAATGTAAAAGTAAATTAGACAAGTAAACCTTAATTTCTTATTTTGGGTAAAAATAGCTCATTGTTACCTCGTCTCATGTATAATCTCGCCACATCGAAAAACAAAAGTCATCTCGTCACACCCAATTTTTGTTTATCTCGTCACAGTGTCAATTTTTTTTTTAAATAAAGCCAATTTCATGTATATTATACAGGGTGTAAAGGACAGCTTAGCAAATACTTAAATGGTGGAATGTACCCATAGCTAGCATCAGCTATAAGTAATTTTTTTTCTGGAAACGTCATGTTAAGGAGTTTTTATTATTTACCTACTTTGGCGCTACGCAACATATCGTGATACCGCGCCCCGCACGCAATCCCCCGCGCCGCGTTGCTACCCGAGTGCGATGTAATTGCTAGTTTTCGTGTTTTACGTTGTTATGATTGTTTTTTATTGCAAAATAGAGTGTATTAGATTAAATAATAAAAAATGTAAGCCGAAAATATTAAGAAACATGAAAAAAAAAAGAAAATTTTCCGGAGAAAAATTCCACTGGAAAATCATTCAGAATGATTGTCTGAGTCCAGGGTTTCAGTTTTTGCTAAGCTGTCTTTTACACCCTGTATACATTTTTCTGATCTTTCAATTTAAAGTTCTCCGCCCGTAAAAAAGCACCCGTTACCTCAAACCGTGTGCAACCACATACGCCTCACAACAGCTGCTTTACACCACTTATCGAGGGACTAAGCAATACCATGTCGTCGGCGTAGCGTTTGTTACTAACAAATGTGACGTCAATATGACACCCAACATGCTTAGTCACTCGATAAGTAGGTTGAAAAGCACAGACGAGCTCAAACCACCCATCGCATACTGCATTCAAACCCATACTCATGCGACATCGTCGTACCGGCCCATCTCACCTGATTGATATTAGCCGTTGTTAGCCGAGACGAGCTTTTTTATTTAACTGTGACGACTTGTCACAAAATGTATAGAGTCGAAATGTTATGACGAGATTACGCATTGTGACGAGATAACAACGACCCAAAAAAATACTATTTTTAAAACCGATTATATAAACGTTGTGTTAAAATATTTGCTGAGTTTACCCCCTGGATATGAAAATCAGTAAATATTTTTTCAACGGCCGGAATAAATCTTATGTTGGTACTTAACTGAAATGTCATGTTTGATGTATAGTACCTACTTCATTTGTTTTGTCAGAAATTACCTATAAATAATTGTTTTATCTATGTATGTACCTAATAATAATTGTGAAATGTTAATAAATAAATATCCCAATATTTTGAGTTCACTTCACTTCACTTCTTGATAGGTTATGGCAAGCGGTTCGTTCTTGAATGAACGACCATTTACTGCCAGTGTCAAGTAATGGAAGAGACAAGAAGACAAAAAAGAGCTATATGTAAAAAGAGTCAGAAAGTAGATAGAAGAGAGACCTTGTTAAGATATTATATATATATATATATATATATTGTAAGATAGCAAGAGAAAATAATATACTTACTAATATTATCACAATTTTATATCGAAATGACTAATATATCTACAGAGAATTTTGACAAAGCAGGGATCAGACATATACGTTAGTAAAGAATTCATATTAGTAGGTTTGGGGATGTTGGAGGGGAGACAGTCATAAAGGGAGATTGGACGGAGAGGGCAGTTAAAAAAGACATGGTCCGTAGATCCTTCTTCCAAGTCACAGTCGCACATGGGGGTTCCTCGTACGCCTATTTTGTTTAAGTGGGCCGGGGTGCAAGCGTGGCCCAATCGTAGCCTGCATATAGTTGAAGTGACCGACTTTTCAACTTTACGGAATCGCCAGAACCAGGGTTTTTTCGGGATCTCGGGTTGGATAAAACCATAATACCGACCCTTGATTTTTTTCGATTTAGACCAGTTCTCCTGCCAGTGATTATTGAGGTCCAATTTAGCTTTGGAAATAAGGTCGTTGCTCAACAAATAAGAATGATCATGACAGCCGGTAGTAATTGCGTCCTTAGCAAACGAGTCCACCGTTTCATTTCCTGTAATGCCGCAATGGCTGGGAATCCAGGCCAAAGCGATTGCGATTTCGTTCTTGCTACAGTTAAAGAGAGCTTCCTTAATTTTGATGATCAAGGGGAATTTTGAACCGGAGGAGAACTGGTTAGATTGAATAGCCTGTAGGCAGCTGAGCGAATCAGTAAGGACAAGAGACTTGTTAAGTCTGTTGTCCAACACGAACTTCACCGCTTCAAGTATTGCAACTGATTCCCCTGTGTATACAGAGGAAATTGAAGGTAAAAAGAAGTTAAGTAGTACGCTATACTTGGGTATCCAGGTCGCACAGCCCACACCACCATCGCTCCTCAACTTGGATGCGTCAGTGTAGATTTGGGTCCAGTCACTAAACTGTGTGTTAACGATGTTGTTAAACAGTGTATTTGCTTCCGGGGAGTCTTTTGAAATGCCAAAATTAAGAATAATATTTGAATCAGCCAGAAGGGCATCATAATCAGTGGAAAAAAGGATAGGGTTGGAAGATTGGAAGCAAGGGTTCGGAAGGTTTTTATAGGTTCGAAACGATTTAGTAAGACAAGTTAGAATTTTGTGATGCCAGTAAGAGCTAGTAGTAGTTTCTTCAAGAAGAGTGTCAAGTTTAGATAGTAATGGGTGTGAGGAATTTTGTAGAGCTCTGTAAAGGAAGCGGTCAGTAAGGAACTGGCGGCGAAGAAAGAGTGGAGGTTCTAGCGATTCGACTTGGAGAGCGTTGGTGGGGGAGGATCTCATTGCTCCCAGAATGATTCTGAGGCAACGGAACTGAACTTTATCAAATTTATCTAAAGCAGTTTTATTACATGGTTCTAGAATGATCGATCCATAATCTAATAGGCTGCGTACAGTGGCGTTGTATATGAGTTTTTGGGTGAGTGGGTGGGCACCCCACCAAACACCTGAAAGACAGCGGAGAACATTTATGGAAGACTCACATCTTTGTGCAACATAATTTATATGCTGAGTACCAGACATTCTGGAGTCTAGATATACGCCGAGAAACTTAAAATCTTTTTTAACCGGTATTGGTCCTCATAAAACAACTCAACATCTGGTAGGCAGCGTCGTCTTGTGAAAACGACGGCGCAACTCTTTCCAACCGATAAAGAAAGACCATGGTCAGAAAGCCAATCCCCTAGATAGGAAAGTGCTCTATTGAGCCTGTCCAGGACAACATCAATAGACGGGTCTGATAAATATAAGACTATATCATCTGCATACTGAAGGATATCGCAGAACGAGTTTACTGATCTTTCCAGGTCATAGGTATATAGATTATAGAGTAGTGGGCTGAGTACCGAGCCTTGAGGTAGTCCTTTCCATACCTTCCTTGGTGGTAGTAAGGAGCCGTTGATCCGCACCTGAATAGTCCTGTCCATTAGGAAATTGGAGATGAAATGAGTTATCCTTGCCGGAATGTTCAGATTGTGCAGTTTCTGCCTGAGCTTGGGAAGGATGACGTTATCATACGCCGATGAAATATCCAGGAACACTGCCACAAGATATTCGTTCCTGGACAGGGCTATTCTGATGTCGGTAGTTAGAATGGCGAGGCTGTCCAGAGTGCTTTTGTCCTTACGAAATCCAAACTGGGAATTTGGAAGTAGGTTGTTGTGCTCCGCGAACCATTCAAGACGAGTTTTCACAAGGTGTTCTGCTATTTTGCCTAAAGTTGAAGACAGCGCGATTGGTCTATACGAGGATGGGTCAGTAGGAGACTTACGGGGTTTTAGAATAGGAATTATAATTTGGGATTTCCATTCGGGAGGGATTGAGCAATGAGAAAATGATTTATTTATTATTGTGAGGAAGTATCTTTGACATGGTGTACTCGCCTTGACTATAAAAGAATAAGGAATGCCATCAAGGCCGGGAGAGGAGTCTTTTAGTCGTTTTAAAACAGATGTTAATTCTTGGAAAGAAAAGGGTTCATCAAATTTGTGAGGGAAGCGGGAGGGGATATAAGGAGAGGGGAGGGATTCTAAATTAGGGACAAAGGTAGGGGCTAATTTATAAAGAAAAGCGTCAATCCATACCGAGTAATTGTTGGAAGAGGGGTTGACGGAATTAAAGGTACCTCTAAATCTCCGGATTTCCGCCCATAGTAAGGAAGGAGGAGTGCGGGGTGAAAGGTTTTGACAGAAACGGATCCAACCGAGTCTTTTCTTTTTTTTAAAAAGCCGCTTAGCCTGAGCGCACAGCTTTTTAAAAAAAACAAAATTCTTTATGGTCATTGACAACAAATAAGCCGATTCTGCCTCTTTACGTTTTTTATGTATGTTTGTACAATCATTATCCCACCAAGGCGGAGAATATCTGTTTTTATTTCTGTTGGTGCTGTTTGATCTTATGTGTTTTTGTGGGATACTGGCATCAGCTACTTTTTGCAGGAAGCTTACAAATTGTCCGTGAACAGTAGCAGGATTTATTTCTTCTGGAGCAGGGAGAAGGTAAAACTGCTGGTGGGATAGGTCGCGGTATTTATTCCAGTCAGCCCTATTAGTTCTATATTTTAATAGAGGAACTATTTGTTTTACAGGAACAACAAAATGAGGAAGGGAAATGAGGATAGGCATGTGATCACTTCCGTGGGTGTCACTAAGGACCCGCCAAGAAAGAGAGGAGGAGAGGTCAATAGAAGAAAAGGAGAGATCCACCGCGCTGGGATTTTGGCCTGGCCGAGTACGGCGAGTCGGTGACCCATCATTAAGAAGGCACATGTCAAGCTGATCCATGGTGTCCACCAGGTCGCAGGCCAATGCATCGTAGTCGACACACCCCCACATTAAGTGGTGACAATTGAAATCACCAACTATTAGACATGAGCCAGTAATTGCAGAAAAAATGGGGGAGAGATCAGAAATTGAAATTTGGTTGGGATGGGGGACGTAGATGGAGAGGACAGAAAGGTTGTAGTTATGAATTTTTAAGGCTATAGCATTAATAGTGTTAGGGAAATGAGGTAAGGGAATTCTAGAATAGGAGACATTATGATTTATTAAAATAGCTGTTCCGGCACATCCATCAGCTCTGTCATCCCGCAGACAGGCAAATCCTGGGACACGAAAATGTGACCCTGGGTGCAACCATGTCTCCGAGATGGCAAAGGCGGTGGGGTTAAATTCATTAATTAATTGAAAGATTTCATGTTTTTTCGGGCGAAGACTCTGGCTATTCCATTGTATCAGATGGAATTTTACCAACTAATTCAGCTAGCAGGGACAACTTACGAATGAGGTGTGGGGGAGGGGGAAAATCACTCAACGGCTCCAGAATATCTATCAATGTTGAGATCAGGCTGTCAGCCAGGCCACCACTGGCACTATAATGAGATGGGGACAAATTCTGGCGGGCATGTAGTACAACACCATTTTCTGGTTCAGGAGGGTTGTGTTGAGATATGAGGGCGTGGTGGGCTGCCCTGTCATAACCCTTGCCAGGTGCAGGTCTAGGGCGGGGGACAGACATGACGGTTTTTTTGTAACTTCTGATCTGTCGGTTATTAGAGGCATGTGGTGAAGAGATGTAATTTGGGGATGGTTGGGTATAAGTCTGACGGGGAGATGTGTGAGGTGTGAACATAGCCTGGGCCACTGCAGCATATGTGCGGTTGGTTAATGGAAATTGGGATGCAGCTTCCATATATGAGATGTTATCCTCTGACATTTTATCTTTAATAGCCTTCTGGCGGGAAAATTCTGGGCAATTTTTGTCTGTAGCAAAATGACTTGCTTTGCAGTACATGCAGGAGATGCCCTCCTCTCTAACATTGCAGTCAGAGCCAGGATGGGGGCCCGCACATTTATAACAGCGAGGTCTTGAGCGGCATTTATCTTTGGTGTGACCAAAACGGCAGCAATGAAAGCATTGTATGATGGGTAGTTTGTACATCTCAACTGGAAGTGAGGAGTGGCATCTGTACAAGCGTTCTGGCAGGGATTGACCTCTGAAAGTTAAGACCACAGTTTGGGACGGGGCCCATGAAGAAGAGCCATCAGGGAGGTGCACTTTCCTATTCAGGCGTCGAGCCTTTATGACCTCACCATGAGGCCTTGGTACTTCGAGTAATTCAATAAAGAATTCCATGGACCATTCTGTTGGGACACCGCGTACTAAACCCATACGGGTTATGTTAAAATTAGGAATAGAACCCTCAAATTTCCCCTGCAACAACACATCATGGGTAAGAAAGTTATTCGCATCCGTATGGTTGTAGAATTCAACCGAGATTTTGTTACGACCTAGGCTTTTGATCCCGTCTCTTATTATTTCGCCTACTTTAGCGCTGATGAGAAGTTGCCCGAATAACATTGGGTTGATTGTTGTACCGGCCTTCGGGTGGCTTTCTTTTCTTTTAACGTGAACTAAAAAGGGGCCATCATCGTTTTCTGAGTATAATTTGGGTTCATTTAGACTAGGATGAGACCATACACCAGCCACTGAGTCCGATGGAGGGACTATCCTCTTGCTACTTTCAATTTCGGGGGCTGGATTGGGTTCACCAGTCCTTTTCCGGGGGTTCTTTGGTAGACCGAAAGGAGTTCTTTCCGCGGACTCAAATGTATTGAACAGATCCTGCGACTCAGTAGGAGGATCCGGGGGTTCCGGAGGCGGGGTCACCGACGACATTGTCGCGCGGTGACCCAAGGACAGCACAAGACAAACACTAACACTTAACCTTTAATGTTGTTAGTAAAGATTTACAATAAATAAAAATTACAAGTTAGTATGGTGTTTAATTTAACAATCCTTCACCTAGACATACACAAACATCAAAATAGTATCTTAACAACGTTGAAATCTCACGAAAAGTCAAAAATTTGGAGCTCCAATTCGTCAACACGTGTGTCGACCAGAAACTCCGAGCACCGACCTATTTTGAGTTTTTTTTCTATAAAAAAAAACTAAAAAGGTTTTAATGGGCATTTTTATTTTTTAAAGAAAGATAGGCAAGAGAATGTTTTGGCTCAATCCAGAGGCCAACCGACAAATTGGCAAAAAGTCTAGATTCCAAGCCAAAAAAAGAATATACATGACAGGAAAAAAGAGATGGAATGTTCTTTTTATATTTTTATAGCTGTCCCTTTCTCGCAGTTATTGCTTCACATTTTTTGTTCGAAGTTAACAGTCTTCTTTCGGGTAGTTGTATGTCTATGGCGAGAAGCACAACCGCGAGGATCTTTGTCGGTACCAAACGGAGCAGAAACACTGTTATCACTTGAATTTTTCATTACTACACGAATTTTAGTCAATTTACTGCATAATACACTATCACTATTACACATTATACAACTTTTTCACGCCGAAAACAAAAATTCAATTGACAAAGCAACCGCTCACGCCGAGTTCCCGCCAAAGACCTTTTTTTTTTTTGTTTAATTTATCCCTTTCGGGAAAGGCAAAGGAAACTATGTCCTACAGCCATGTCTTCAGTGAAAAATCTTCTTTCTTCAACTTAACCTAAGCCCTAAGCTCCTCATGTTCTGCGTAAAACCGGATAGCGTCTGTTTTACGAAAACTGGCGGCGAGAAGCACAACCGCGAGGATCTTTGTCGGTACCAAACGGAGCAGAAATACTGTTATCACTTGAATTTTTCATTACTACACGAATTTTAGTCAATTTACTGCATAATACATTATCACTATTACACATTAAACAACTTTTTCACGCCGAAAACGAAAATTCAATTGACAAAGCAACCGCTCACGCCGAGTTCCCACCAAAGACCAAAGAGAATATAAACACTAGCCAAAGACCTTTTTTTTTTTTGTTTAATTTATCCCTTTCGGGAAAGCCAAAGGAAAAACTATGTCCATGCAGCCTCATCTTCAGTGAAAAATCATCTTTCTTCAACTTAACCTAAGCCTAAGCTCCTCATATTCTGCGTAAAACCGGATAGCGTCTGTCAAGTACTCTAGGACCGGCGCGGCACCGCGCGCGCCGCTCTTGGCCGCGTGTCTAAATGAGAACGCGTTGGACTTATGGATTTGTCGTATTTGTGCCTATTCCGAAAAAAAAACTTTGACAGTGACAGTTCGTGGTATTTTCGTATTTTCTCTCTTTTCTGTCAAGTTTTTATCCATCATGGTGAGTTTTGGTTAAATTTCAATAAATCCGATAAAATCTCTGTATCATGCATTTAAAAAATCTTTACTATTGCCTTAATTTTTCACAAATGTTTTATAATTTTCAATAATCATAATATTTTAGTAAGTACCTAATTGTGGCATAAACAAAACTGCATATCTTTCAGTTCTGTACATAATTCGTCAGATTTGGCAATTATATTAACCTATTTTATATACATAAGTGGAAGTTAGTCAAAGATATTTACTAGGTAGTAAGTAACTGTTTAAAACCATGTTTACTGACGACATGGTTTATTTGTAAAGAAGTGTTGGTTTCCATAGGCTAGGGGTCCGAAGAAGCACTTGAAGCGGCTAAACGCCCCGAAGGCATGGATGTTGGACAAATTGGGCGGTGTGTACGCACCGCGGCCGAGCACCGGCCCGCACCGCCTGCGCGAGTGTCTGCCGCTCGTTATTTTCCTCCGGAACCGGCTGAAGTACGCGCTCACCGGGAACGAAGTGCTCAAGATTGTGAAGCAGCGGCTCATTAAGGTGGACGGCAAGGTCCGTACCGACCCCACCTACCCCGCTGGATTCATGGGTAAGCCACATCAACGACATTGATTACTTCCTGTATTTATAACTATTGGTTAGTTTTTCATACCACTTAAAAATAGGTAATAGAAGTGAACCATTTCCATGTTTCTCTGGTGGACAGCTAATTTTGTTTTGTCTACTCTCCTGAGCACCCATGATCGGCACCCATATGTAAGGCACAGAAGCACATACTTCACAGAGTTTAGATTTTGTCTGTATTTTTACTTTTTATTCTTCATTATTCAAAGGCTAATACAATTGGTTCAAAATTCTTCTGAAGCTAAGTTCCTCCTTCCTCCTGGACCCTGACATCATTGGAGTAAATGTCTTACTTATCTTTATTATCTCTTTTCGTTTTTCAGATGTGGTATCCATTGAAAAGACAAATGAACTGTTCAGGCTGATCTATGATGTAAAGGGTCGTTTTACCATTCACCGTATCACACCTGAAGAAGCTAAGGTAAGTATCTGCCCAATGAAATTTTCTTCATTTTTCAAAACTTTTTATCCAGTTTATTATGAAACATAAGTAGTTATTTTCTTTCTTATTATTTTCAGACATCTTAGGATTTTAGTTCACAAAAGTATTAATAGATGGCGCTAATAAGCCAACCTGCAGAAATTTTGCATAAATCTAATTCAGGAATAACTTATTCAGCCAGTATTGTTAAACAGATCACTAGGTACTTTTTGTTTCGCCTGTTGTTAAATTTGTTTTAAAAATCGGTCATTGTAAGATTTGATATTTTTTTGTGTGTATACAGTAAATGATTACAAGATCTAGATGGGGTTAGCAATATTTAGACTCATATATGCAACCTGCATGCAGGTGTGCAAATGTCATTAATTAAGTATCTTTCAACATATTTACTTAATTTTCTAAAAATTATTTAATACTGTAAAAATATATAAAGTTTTAAATTCGTCACTTCACTCACTTCACTTCACTTCTTGATAGGTTATGGCAAGCGGTTCGTTATTGAATAAACGACCATTTACTGCCAGTGTCAGGTAATGGAGGAGACAAGAAAACTGATTAGGGCTGTAAGTAAAAAAAGCCGAAAAGTTGGTAGAGTAGGGACCTTGTTAAGATATAAAATAATATAGAACAATATACAATTTTAAATACTAATAATTATCACAATTTTAAATTAAAATGACTTATGTATTTGCAGAGTAATTTGACAAAGGAGGGGTCAGACATATAAGTTAGTAAGGATTTCATATTAGTAGGTTTGGGGATGTTGGAAGGGAGACAGTCATAGAGGGAGACTGGACGGAGAGGGCAGTTAAAAAAGATATGATCCGTAGATCCTTCCTCCAAGTCGCAGTCACACATGGGGGTTCTTCGTACCCCTATTTTGTTTAAGTGGACCGGAGTGCAAGCGTGACCCAATCGTAGTCTACATATGGTTGAAGTAACCGACTTTTCAATTTTCCGGAAACGCCAGAACCAAGGTTTTTTCGGGATCTCAGGTTGGATACTACCATAATATTTACCCTTGATTTGTTTCGATCTAGACCAGTTCTCCTGCCAGTGATTGTCGAGATCAAATTTAGCTTTAGATATAAGATCGTTGCTCATTAAGTAGGAGTGATTACGACAACCGGTAGTGATTGCATCCTTAGCAAACGAGTCCACCGTTTCATTTCCAGTAATGCCGCAATGACTGGGAATCCAGACCAAAGCGATCGCAATCTCGTTTTTGTAACAGTTGTATAGAGCTTCCTTAATTTTAATGATCAGAGGGAATTTTGAACCAGAGGAGAACTGGTTAGATTGAATAGCCTGTAGGCAGCTGAGTGAGTCAGTAAGGACAAGAGACTTATCAAGTTTGTTGTCCAAAATGAACTTCACTGCTTCAAGTATAGCTATTGATTCCCCTGTGTATACAGAGGAAATTGGGGGTAAGGAAAAGTTAAGAAGAACGCTATATTTGGGTATCCAGACCGCACAGCCACTCACTTGCATGCTTTTGCATGACGTTGACCCTGGATTGCCTCCTTAATTGTGACATGTGTAGGCAAGTAGGGGCAATTTCCTAGATTGGAGAGGAGTTGGCCGGCAGGAGCGAAAAACCTTCCTACATCCCTAGATCGTCCCTGCTGCCAAATATAAAGTTTGAAAATTGAATTGAAATTATCCCACAGCTGGGCTCAATATAACCTGGTTGGCTCATATAGTATTGAATTATCAAAATATTTAAAAATAACACCATGTTTATTAATTCGTTTTTTATTTTTTATAGTTTGATCATTTATAGTTTCATTTTTCATTTTCAGCTCACTATGCTGATGGAAAACCAGTCAGCAGCACTCTGAAGAATACAGCAGAAGTGGTGTCTTTCTTGGATGATCTATTTCATAGTGTGAATGGCGCCAGTGTCTTCAAACGTAAGAAAAAATACATTAAAAAAACCTAATAAGAGAAAATAAAGATATATAAAAACATACATGTTTTTTTGTTTTTTATTTACTTCCAATGAAAAAAAATTTTAGTTCCAGTAAGGTACCAGCGAGCGGTCACGCTAGTTTGGCTGTATAGATGATAGACTTTTGCCTAATAATTTAATCGCATGACAGTAAAAAATAAAAGTCATTTATCAAATTCCCAGCCAATCACAAGCGGGCGCTTATGTCTTGCCCAACCACAAAGCATGATTGCTGTCTGATACGACAGTATCTCTATATAGTTTGTGGTTCCCACCAAAGACCAAAGAGAATATAAACACTAGCCAAAGACCTTTTTTTTGTTTAATTTATCCCTTTCGGGAAAGCCAAAGGAAAAACTATGTCCATGCAGCCTCATCTTCAGTGAAAAATCATCTTTCTTCAACTTAACCTAAGCCTAAGCTCCTCATATTCTGCGTAAAACCGGATAGCGTCTGTCAAGTACTCTAGGACCGGCGCGGCACCGCGCGCGCCGCTCTTGGCCGCGTGTCTAAATGAGAACGCGTTGGACTTATGGATTTGTCGTATTTGTGCCTATTCCGAAAAAAAAACTTTGACAGTGACAGTTCGTGGTATTTTTGTATTTTCTCTCTTTTCTGTCAAGTTTTTATCCATCATGGTGAGTTTTGGTTAAATTTCAATAAATCCGATAAAATCTCTGTATCATGCATTTAAAAAATCTTTACTATTGCCTTAATTTTTCACAAATGTTTTATAATTTTCAATAATCATAATATTTTAGTAAGTACCTAATTGTGGCATAAACAAAACTGCATATCTTTCAGTTCTGTACATAATTCGTCAGATTTGGCAATTATATTAACCTATTTTATATACATAAGTGGAAGTTAGTCAAAGATATTTACTAGGTAGTAAGTAACTGTTTAAAACCATGTTTACTGACGACATGGTTTATTTGTAAAGAAGTGTTGGTTTCCATAGGCTAGGGGTCCGAAGAAGCACTTGAAGCGGCTAAACGCCCCGAAGGCATGGATGTTGGACAAATTGGGCGGTGTGTACGCACCGCGGCCGAGCACCGGCCCGCACCGCCTGCGCGAGTGTCTGCCGCTCGTTATTTTCCTCCGGAACCGGCTGAAGTACGCGCTCACCGGGAACGAAGTGCTCAAGATTGTGAAGCAGCGGCTCATTAAGGTGGACGGCAAGGTCCGTACCGACCCCACCTACCCCGCTGGATTCATGGGTAAGCCACATCAACGACATTGATTACTTCCTGTATTTATAACTATTGGTTAGTTTTTCATACCACTTAAAAATAGGTAATAGAAGTGAACCATTTCCATGTTTCTCTGGTGGACAGCTAATTTTGTTTTGTCTACTCTCCTGAGCACCCATGATCGGCACCCATATGTAAGGCACAGAAGCACATACTTCACAGAGTTTAGATTTTGTCTGTATTTTTACTTTTTATTCTTCATTATTCAAAGGCTAATACAATTGGTTCAAAATTCTTCTGAAGCTAAGTTCCTCCTTCCTCCTGGACCCTGACATCATTGGAGTAAATGTCTTACTTATCTTTATTATCTCTTTTCGTTTTTCAGATGTGGTATCCATTGAAAAGACAAATGAACTGTTCAGGCTGATCTATGATGTAAAGGGTCGTTTTACCATTCACCGTATCACACCTGAAGAAGCTAAGGTAAGTATCTGCCCAATGAAATTTTCTTCATTTTTCAAAACTTTTTATCCAGTTTATTATGAAACATAAGTAGTTATTTTCTTTCTTATTATTTTCAGACATCTTAGGATTTTAGTTCACAAAAGTATTAATAGATGGCGCTAATAAGCCAACCTGCAGAAATTTTGCATAAATCTAATTCAGGAATAACTTATTCAGCCAGTATTGTTAAACAGATCACTAGGTACTTTTTGTTTCGCCTGTTGTTAAATTTGTTTTAAAAATCGGTCATTGTAAGATTTGATATTTTTTTGTGTGTATACAGTAAATGATTACAAGATCTAGATGGGGTTAGCAATATTTAGACTCATATATGCAACCTGCATGCAGGTGTGCAAATGTCATTAATTAAGTATCTTTCAACATATTTACTTAATTTTCTAAAAATTATTTAATACTGTAAAAATATATAAAGTTTTAAATTCGTCAGGAATCTTATTATACAATACACATGATATTACATTCTTTTGATAATTGTAGGTGGGGGTCGGGGGCTAATATAATTTATGTTTCTACGTAAATCTAACTTGCAACTTACTTTTATGATTTTATGAAAATATTAAAGATGTAACTTTACGAAGCAACACAGATCCTGTATACATGTACAAACAAAATAGAGGAAGAATTCTCAGGTTCGTAAAAAGTGGCTTACAGCTGTCTAGGTCCTAAAAATTGCTTATAGTGCATATACAAATCCTTTTTGAGTCGGACAAGTTGAAGATATTCTTTATTTTTGTCAAATTGGTGATTTGTAAAAAAGAAAAGGTACTTACCTGGTGGGATTCTGTTCAAACAACGCTGTCTCGTTTTATCAGCACCGCCCAGTGTAGTATCAGAGTACTATTTTTCAAAATTGGTCGCTGGGATATCTCCCATTGTCTCGTTTTTTTGTGTAGTGAATAAAATCTGTGTCTATTATAACTGAAGACTATGATAGACGCCGATTTGCCGAACGTTCCTTCCGTTGGAGTGGTGGGCCCGGTGTGTATGTATGCATGTGTCCGCAGTACAAGCTGTGCAAGGTGCGGCGCGTGGGCACGGGCCCCAAGAGCGTGCCGTTCCTGGTGACGCACGACGGCCGCACGCTGCGCTACCCCGACCCGCTCATCAAGGTCAACGACTCCATCCAGCTCGACATCGCCACCAACAAGATCATGGACTTCATCAAGTTTGAGTCAGGTACGCATCACCCACACATACTATATATATTTTAATTTATTTGCTACTAAATGCCCGCACGGCTCCCCTACACTGGGAGGATGTTTCACGACGAGCTGGCAGCTACTTACATGTTAATCATGAAAACATAGGTCAGTTATAGATTCATCAATGCTCAGATTGCCCGGTTATAGTTGAGATGGTTATTTTTAACACGCTTTTATTAGCTCAGGTTGTATGTATGTATGTATGTAACGGAATCTTTGAGCCTAATTTTCACTGGTTTCTAGACGTCTGATCAACTTGAAACTTTGCACACGTGTTAAGGGCCGATGACAATGCAATAACCCGATAAACATTTTCCATTATCCTGATTACGATCGTCAGGATTAATAAATCTCTTCGCGGATCCTTTGCATGAGAGTAACAAAGACAGAGCGTGTGAACTGCGCAGGCGCGTAGTTTTGGAAAAACTAAAAATACACGCTTTTATTGCTAACCGAACTAAAAAATGGAAAATAAATAATAGTTTAAAAAAACTAAAAAAAACACGCTTTTATTGCTAACCAAACTAAAAAGTAGAAAATAATTTTTAATTACAATCAGAATAATTCAATTCAGAGTAAAAAAAGCGTGGGGTGCTTGATGTATTGAATGTTAAAATTATTCTATTGACAACAATCTATGATGAGAGAGTTATGAAAATATTGTAAAATGCACCCCACGCTTTTTACTCTGAATTGAATTATCCTGATTGTAATTAAAAATTATTTTCTACTTTTTAGTTCGGTTAGCAATAAAAGCGTGTTTTTTTAGTTTTTTTAAACTATTATTTATTTGAATAGGTGTTATAAGGGGCCTTAGTAAAAAAAAAGGGGTATTAATGTAGACTGAGAGAGTGAGTTTGTGATTGTTTTTAGGCAACCTGTGCATGATCACGGGCGGGAGGAATTTGGGTCGAGTGGGGGTCATTGTGTCCCGAGAGCGACACCCCGGCTCCTTCGACATCGTGCACGTCAAGGACTCCACCGGACACACCTTCGCAACCAGGTACTTCTTTTTAAATTTAAATTTATTAACTTCATTCTTACAACTACACTCGGCTTCAAAAAAATCGCACGTCCGTAAAAATAGGCTTTATAATAAATAAATAATAAAAAGCATTTATTTCTAAACCACGTGTACAATTAGAGTTTGAAGCATTTAATTTTCATTTTGCAGTTTAGATCCCATCCGGGTGAATGCCTCCTCCATCTCCTTCCAATTTTCTCTATTTTTTGCCTTTTGAGGCCAGTCTTTTCCTGCCACTAACTCAATTTCGTCCTTCCATCTCTTTCTTGGTCTGCCTATTTTTCTCTTTCCGGTTGGTCCCTTCCAAGTTGTAGATTTTAGTGTCCATCTCGGGTCAGTACATCTTGCGACATGGCCTGCCCACTGCCATTTCATTTTCAAAGCAAATTCAAGAGCATCTGTAAGTTTAGTCTTCTGACGAATAACTCTATTTTGAATTTTGGATATCCTTCTTATGCCCAAGATACTTCTTTCCATAGCATGCTGTGTTGAGAGCAGTCGTTGTTTTATTTTATTGGTGTAGACCCAAGTCTGGCTTGCGTAGGTGAGGCAGGGTAGGATGCATGTGTCCATTATTGTTTTTTTCATGTCTAGGTCATAGGGGGCCTTTAGAATTTCTTTGTATGACCAATATTTGTTCCAGGAGTTTTTAATTCGTCTTTCAACCTCATCTTCGTTGCTTTCTGGTTTAAAGGAAATTTGTTTTCCCAGGTAAATGTATTCTTCCACATACTCTATTTGCGCTCCTTCTACTTGCACTGGTTTCTGGTGATTATTGGTCATAATTTTTGTCTTGCTGGTGTTCATGAGCAGGCCCACTTTTTTACTTTCTAAATTTAGCGATTGCATCATTTTTTGTAGTTCAGAAGCAGAGTTCGCAAATATTGCCACATCATCAGCAAAACGTATATGATTTAGGTATTTGTCATTGATCCAAATGCCATTTGTACGCCAATCTAATTTTTGAAAAATATTCTCTAAAACTGCTATAAATAATTTTGGTGAGAGGGGGTCGCCCTGTCTAACTCCTCTTTCTATTTTAATGACGTCTCCTTTGTTTTCCAAGTGTATTCTACTGGAGCTGTGTGTGTAGATGTTTTGGATTATTCTTATATAGTTGTTTTCGATGTCACATGATTTTAAAGCCTCCCAAACAGAGCTGTGGCTGATACTATCAAATGCCTTCAGATAATCAATGAACCCTACATAAAGAGGTTGATTAAATTCCTTAAATTTCTCTATTAACTGCTCCATGGTGTGGATGTGGTCTATTGTGGAGAAACCAGAGCGGAAGCCAGCTTGTTCTATTGGTTGTTTGTTCTCAATATTTGCTGTAATTCGACTTAGTAGTATAGATCATGACATAGTGGGTCTCGCAGAGGTGAGAAGATATGGTTATGAAATCCAAGAATATAATAAGTATGTACTCTGCTACAATGGAGAAACAAAAGGACAGTTTGGAGTAGGTTTCCTAATGAAGAAAACTCTTAAACAATATTTTGTAAAATTCTCGGGAATATCGGAACGAGTCTGTTTATTACAATTACACATTGAAAACGAACCCTTAACATTAATACAAGTCTATGCTCCCACTACAAAATCAAGCGAAGAGGAAATTGAAAAATTCTATGAGGACTTAAAAACAGCACATGAGCAGGCAGACGACAATATAATAGTAATGGGAGACTTTAATGCCAAGATAGGATTTCCAAAAGAAGACGAACACCCAGATAGGATTTCCAAAAGAAGACACACCAGGCCCATATGGGTACGGCACTCGAAATGAAAGAGGTGAAAAACTGTTACAATACACTTTTGAATATAAACTACAGATACTAAACACTTTCTATCTAAAAAAGCCAAACAGAAGGTGGACTTGGATATCACCGGATGAAAGAACAAAAAACGAAGTCGACTTTATGATGACTAACATTCCCAGACGAATAACAAATCTCGAAGTGCTTAATAAAATAAACTATGCATCAGATCATCGACTCGTAAGAGCATCTTTTACGTTAAAAAAACCAAAGAAGAGCAGAAGAAACTTCAAATACACCAAATCGAGCCTCAAGACAGAAAGTGAAGTAAAAATGTACTACAACCTGCTAGAACAGATAATAACAACCAGTCTCACTAAGGAAACGGAAGAAGACACCAAAGATCATAAAATTTTCAGCAAGGAAACACTAGAATTGATAGAAAAACGTACGGAACTAAAGGCCATTAAGCACAAAACCAACGAAATAAAACATGAATTGAAATCGGTATATAAAAAGGCTCATAAAGCTATACGCAATGACTATAAAAAACATAGAATGAAGATTTTAGAACATAACTTAAAAAAGTACAGAAGCACAAAAAGGGGATATAGAGAACTAAAGACACATAAGACTTGGATAAACACCCTAAAAAATGGGGAAGAAGAAACTAAAACTAGACAAGAGATAATTAATTGTGCTACAAAATTCTATAAACAACTGTATAAAAAACTACCAGATGACTTAAGCTCAGAAGAAAACAAGAATACTGAAAACTTATCAAACATAAAAAGAATATCGGAAAAGGAAGTACTATTACACATTAAAAAGCTGAAATCAGAAAAAAGCCCAGGGCCTGACAACATAAGCAATGAAGCTCTAAAGTTGGGAGCCCCTATTCTTTTCACTTTTCTTACACAAGTATTTAACATGGTACTAGACTCAGGAAAGGTTCCTTTGCAATGGTGTGGCTCGGAGATAGTGTTGATTTATAAAAAAGGGAATCCAGAAGATATAAGTAATTACAGGCCAATTAGCTTATTATCAAGCATCTACAAATTATTTTCATCTATACTACTAAAAATAGGCTTTAAGCACTGTTAATCCTTAAGACAAGCAGTTATTCGTAGCAATATTGGTATCATTTGAGAGCCCTATAAAAACTTTTTAAAAAAATATCCATTTCATTTGATTAAAGAAAAAGCTTGACACTTTAAGTCACTGAATGACAATGGAACTGATTCTCCTCTTCAAATTTTGTTTGTATTGTTTTGTTTTTTGGGTATAAAAGGGTCGATACAGCTTATTGGGGGATAAATTTGCTACCAACAGTCGAAGAAGACACAGAAGAATATCTTTCATCAGAAAAACGTCCTTGAAGATGGACACTACTGCTGCTGAAGCCGCCCAAGTTATCGCACTACTGCAATCAGGACTACGTCAGTGTGATGTTGCTCGGCAATTGCACTTGAGTCGCTTTTCTGTTCGAAGAGTGTACCAGCGGTTCCTGCAGACCGGTGGCTTTGTCCGAAGGCGTGGGTCTGGTAGAAATCGCTGCACTTCTGCGAGAGATGACCGATTCGTCGTATCGAAGTCTTTGAGAAATCGGTTCTCTAATGCTGTTGAGTTGCAACAGCAGCTTCAAGCAGTTCGTAGAAGGGCCGTGTCTCTACAGTTAGAAGAAGACTAAAGAAGATAAATATTGTGGCTAGAAGACCTGCCACGGGTCCAAAATTAACCGCAGCGCATCGGCAAGCACGCCTGCAATTTGCTCGCGCCCACGTCAATTGGACCCTGGACCAATGGAGAGCTGTTCTCTTCTCAGACGAAACGAGAGTGTGCCTTTTCTGCAACGATAGACGCAAAAGAGTATACAGAAGACAATGGGAACGTTTTGCCCAAGCCTGCATCCAAGAGACGGTAGAATACGGGGGCGGTTCCTGCATGTTCTGGGGCGGCATATCTGCCGACGGCAAAACTGAACTTTCTTGCGTCTCTCGGACCGGCGGTGCTCGCGGGCAAGGGTCGATGACTGCTCACCGGTACATCACAGAGATCCTGGAAGAACATGTGGTCCCCTATGCTGGATTTATTGGCGACGGGTTCACATTTATGCACGATAACGCTCGCGCGCACACTGCTGGAATCGTGCAGGGCTACCTTCAAGAGGTTGGGATCCCTGTCATGCAGTGGCCAGCGAGAAGTCCAGATCTGAACCCGATAGAGCACCTCTGGGACCAGCTGAAACGCAAGGTTAGATCCCGTGATCCCGCTCCCGCGACTCTTCAGGAGCTCCAAGACGCCGTTATTGAGGAATGGGACAGAATCCCTCAAGAAGAGGTCCTAAAGTTGGTGCGATCCATGAGGGAGCGCATGGAAGACGTCATTAGGGCTAGGGGGGGTAACACTAGGTTTTAGGTTAGTTTTAAGCAACTTTGTTTTGAAAAATTAATCAGATTTCACTAGGGTTTTTTAAGGATTTTTATTGTTTTGTACATTTTTCTCAGTTCCAATAAAAAACATTGAATGAATTATTGTTTTTGCATTCTCTGTTTCCTTACCTTTCAAATGATACCGAACATTACCAATATTTCATAATACAAATACGATTGAAAGATGTTTAAAATAGATTTCTTAAAAGGTGCGATTTTTTTGAAGCCGAGTGTATCTTTACAGGTGTTGAACCTGATGTGTCATTATTTTTACATAATTTATATAAAGAAATCTACGCATTCAGGAGATTACCTAAAGTGTAACCATGAATCATTTAGTCACATAGATGGCAGTTTCACTGTAATGATTTGACTTGCCAAATCGTCAAGTATGAGAAACAGGACTGAATGCTAAGAAATGAAAATGGAATATATTTTATTAAATAGGGAGTTTACAGTTGAATTTTTTGCCAGTAGTTTCAAAAAATGTACACACATTCTTACGCCTGTAATTCCCATACAGGGCAGGCAGAGTATCATCAGTTCATAATCACTCGATGGCACTTTTTTGATTATAAATGCAATTTTGTTATTGGATTTTTCCAAATTATTTTTATGCAATTCGTATATCATAATTAAAGGTTTCGGAGTCAAAAATAGCTTTATTTCATAGAAAATTGTGGACGTTACTTAAAGTCGAAGTAGTGAATCATAGTAGGTCTCCTAGTGAGCTCGTCCCGCCCTCGGCCCGCAGTCGTCGCTGACGTCCGTCTCGCTCCGCAGGTTAAACAACGTGTTCATCATCGGCAAGGGCACGAAGGCGTACATCTCTCTGCCGCGCGGCAAGGGCGTGCGCCTCACCATCGCCGAGGAGAGAGACAAGCGCATCGCCGCCAAGGTGGCCGGCCAGTAGCCGTTAGCTCTAAGCGACAATAAACCGTAAAAATCCAGCCCGTGTTTCACTGTACCCCCCGCCCCCCGCGGCCGTGTGTGCGGCGGTGCTTGTTGAGGTTGCTGGGGTCCGCGAACCGGCGCGCGCAGCCCCGCTCGGGGCAGTGCAGCGGGCGCGCGCCCGTGTGCGTGCGCACGTGGATGCGCAGCCCGTAGCGCCGCGAGTAGCGCCGCCCGCAGTACGGGCACGGGTGGCCGGGCGGTGCGCCGGCGGCCGGCAGCCGGGCCAGCAGCCGGCGCCAGAACCCGCCCGGCCCCGGCCGCGGCCCGCCGCCCGCGTACAGATGCAGTTTGAGGTGGTTGGGCTCCGCGTACCGCGCGCCGCACGAGCACTCGTACCGCCCCGCGCCTGCAACGCGACGCATACGCTTATTTCCTCTAAGCTTCGGTCCTCGGAGACGTGCTCTGTGCCGGGGATGGCGAAACTTTATGGATTGACGTGCCATTTTTAAAGAAATTGAATGAGACCGTAGACGTGCCGTCGAATAATATTCACTTATTGTGAAAAAATTAAACTTAAACAGAGCACCTACCACTCATTCTCACCAATCACCCTAAGGTTGACTGGTAGATAATGCCATTGGGCATTAAGTCCGCCCTTGTACTTTTAGTGCATTAAGTTAAATAATAAAAAAAAAAAAACAGAGACGCTTCCCGCCCAGAACGCCTACTCGTTCCGTATTAACATAGGCTCGCTTGAGAGGGAAGAATAACTTCGCGATTCTAGCGAAATAAGAATTTAGGAAAACGTTTGCTATCGCTCGCGCGCTCGAGCTCCTGTGACCATAACCCCAGAAGCCTCATCATGGAATTGAACGTTTTTACATATGCCAATTAATAGTTCCGGAAATAGTTATTATGAAATAGTTATTATGAAATAGTTCTAACCCTGTGCCAAATCTCAAAAATAATACAAATAATACAAATTATCCACAAAAGCTCTAATTCACGGGAAATTCCCTTATATACAACTTGCATATCAATAAATAAACACTGATATGACTCTGAATAACACCTCTTTTAAGTAAAGGGAGAGATATCAAATAGCATACAGTGCGCGTTCGTTCGTCACTGTTTCTTACCCATTTTTGTTCTTAAAAAACTTATTTTTATCTACTTACGGTATTTCAGAAGAATTGGTTAGTACCTAGGTATAAAACGCTCATTCACGTAAAATTTTTGGGTTTGATATACCAACTTTGTTAATATAAATAGTTTGTTTTTGTAGTCTTTATTAAATTTCCTACATTTTCAAAGTAAATACAAATATAAACTCAAATCATGACTGAATAGTATTTTTTTTACTTTAGAGTTCTTATAAACGTACCTAATAAATACTAGATATGTGCACCGATGCTCATTTCTATACGCGACTGTACCACAACAAAAATGTATGTAGAACTTTGACTGTCATTTTGATTTATTATATGCTTCTTTTGGCGCTGGCAACCCAGCTCGAACAACATAAAACAAAGAGCTCGTCGAATTTTTAATCAATTTAGTGGTTAAATGTTAATCTCATGAGTTCAAAAGATCTAGTATCCGCGGTTCAACAGCAACATAACCTCACCATCACTACAAACCGGCAAGTACTCACTGTTTTTCGGAGGAATTTCGACTGTAAGGTTCGGCGGCTGGAGATTTTGATGGGTGACATTTGCTTAATTTTGAAAGATCACGCACATATTCCAATATTACCAGCTGGTTGTGGATACACTGCACCAAAATTATTGATAAACGAGTTGTGCGCCTGCGCAGTCACGCATGCTCTGTTGAAGACGACTGGACTGACGTTGACAGTGACAATTGTCTGTGATATGAAAGCACTCAAGATTTAACCCGTACAACGATCCGTTTTACGCAGAAAGGATCCTGCTGATCAACGACAGAACAGTAAGGACGGCAAATTACTGCCGGTTTGCTCTCATCAGATTGTTTTCTCTTACCTATCTCGTGTGATATTCTTTCTGTATAGAATAATGTAATTGAATTCATTTATTTATCGTAAGAGTTAATTTATTATTTGTTACCTAAAGTATCTGAATTTCAACATCGCTTTAAATTTATTAATTGTTAATTTTTATTACTTTGGTTTTACTTATTGACTTTCATTTTTATAAAGATATGTTTTTTTTTTTATTAAATATTTTTGTTAAAATTTAAATTATGTTTTAGGAATATTTTTGACATTTATTTTATTTTATTTGTGGGATAAAATTTATATTTTAAATTTATATTTGTTGACATTTAATTATTATTATTAATTAATTAATTTTTTTAACCCTGGATTTGATATTGTATTCAAATTGTTGTTATTTTATTCCTCTATTGTTTACTTTGATTTAAAAAAAAAAAACTACGATTCTAGGTAGTTTATTCTTACCTAGTATTTACGTTATTGTTGTATTGGAAAAACTCGCTTTTTGAGTTTTATTATAAGTTAGTTATTTTTCAAATTTGTATCTGACTCTGTACGTTCCCGCAATCGAACCATCTTTGCTAGGTTTGCTTCCAATATCCCAAACTAACTTCTGTGTCAGTATGTCCAGTTCTTGTCAAGTAAAATGTCCTCATTGCCCAGAGTCTTCTCGCCTTTTTAGTCAGCATGGCCTTAAAATTCATATAGGCCACAAACATAAAGATACCCGTGGCCCACCAAATCCGAGCCAGATACCCCAATCGCAGGACTTGCCCACTTCTGAGTCTAGGGGGGTACTGTGCGCTCTTTCTGACCTTCCAGCCCTAAAAAAGAGTGTGCCCGTTCTGCATCATACTCCAAGGGGGGCGCGTTCTTTGGTCGCTGGCAAACTTGTTGAGGTTATAGAAGGCTGCCTGACTAACAATCAAGTGGATAATTGGGCTTTGCTCCTAACTTTTGCGTATACAGCGCTAAAAGTTCCTGATAAAACTACCGCTGGAAATCTCACCACCAAAGTAAAGAGGAATTTAGACCTTTTGCGGCCCGAGTCTTTTGAAGCATCAACGAGGCCGAAGATTCCCTCCGTACTTAGGGCAATTGAAAATAAGGTGTACGAGGGGGACTTGAGGGGGGCGGTTCGGCTTTTGTCCTCTGAGGAAACAGTGGTTCCCTTCAGCCCCGAGACTTTTTCTTCCCTTCAGGCCAAGCATCCTCCACCATCCCGTCAACTACTCTTCCCGCCAACCCAAGACACCGTGGCCCCTGCTTTGATTGTCAAGGTAGAGGACGTCTCCCGGGCACTGGAGTCCTTCCACAACGGCTCTTCCTCCGGACTCGATGGTATTAGGCCAGTGCATCTCAAGGAGCTCACATCAGGATCAGCAGGCGATAACGGTCCTCGACTTTCGGAATCGTTAGCTCGTCTGTGTAACTTCTTACTTGCTGGGTCCTTACACCTAGAGGTCTGTCCTTATATGTATGGAGGATCACTGTGTGCACTGAGGAAGAAGGACGGGGTAATACGACCCATTGCTATAGGCAATACCTTTCGTAGGCTGACTGCCAAAGTGGGATGCTATGCTGTGAGACATGAGATGTCAGCCTACCTGCAGCCACATCAGCTCGGCTTTGGTACGCAGTCCGGGTGTGAGGCCGCCATTCATGCCACTCGGACTTTTGCGATGGACCCACAGAATGCAGAGGCAATAATTGTCAAACTGGACGTTAAAAACGCATTTAATAGTGTGGAGCGAGACCTTCTGCTGAACGAAATCCAGGACAAAATTCCCACACTGTATCCCTTTCTTCATCAGATTTACAGGCAACCTTCCAACCTATTCTATGATAAACATCTCATAGAATCTCAGGTGGGAGCACAGCAGGGTGATCCATTGGGACCACTTATTTTCAGTCTCGCTATCCAGAATGCCATCGTCGATCTCGAGTCCCCCTTAAACATTTGGTATCTCGACGACGGCACTATAGGTGGTTGCCCAGAGGTCGTGGAGAGGGACATTCGGAAGCTTGTACCGCGGCTTAAGGAACTGGGTCTGGAAGTCAATACCTCCAAGTGCGAATTCTTTGCCTGCAGTACCGAGACCCAGTTTCTTTTCGACCATTTCGAGTCCCTAATCCCTGGCCTCATCAAACTGGATGCAAAATCTTTCAGTCTCTTAGGCTCCCCAATTTTTCCCGCCGCTATACCGAAGGCTTTTGAAGCCAGAGAGCGCGCGCTGGAAGTAGCTCAAAAGCGTCTAATGGATTTATCTGCCCATATCGCGCTAACTTTACTGAGACTCTGCTTCGCTATGCCAAAAATGACTTACCTGCTTAGGACATCCCCAACCTGGCTTTACCCTGAGTCGATAGGGAAGTTCGATGCCACCTTGAAGAATACTGTCGAGTCTATTCTAAACGTGTGCCTCAATGAAGCACAGTGGACTCAGGCAACACTGCCAGTCAGGTTGGGGGGCCTGGGAGTTCGGCGAGCGCAGGACATCGGCCTGCCAGCATTTCTTGCGTCTTCCTACGGGGTTGCCGATCTTGTTGCCGGAATACTTTCGTCGAGCGCAAGCAACCCAAGAATACCTTTTCAGGATGACGCAAGGACAGCTTGGCTGACCTTGAACGCCTGTCTGTCGGCGCCGGACGACCTGGTAAGACAGCGAAGTTGGGACGATGTAGGTGCTAAGCTTACATTGGCGCGGCTTCTCGATGGATCCTCCGGGGCAGACTTGGCGAGGTTGAAGGCAGTCTCACAGCCTGAGTCGGGTGCGTGGCTTCAGGCATTACCATCTCCCAATCTGGGGACCCTCCTGGACGGTGACTCACTGCGTGTGGCGGTGGCTCTTCGCCTGGGCTGCAACGTGTGCGAACCACATTTATGCGTTTGCGGCTCCATGGTAGAGGCCAACGGTCACCACGCTTTGGGTTGCTGTCGGTGCTCAGGAAGGTTCCCCCGCCACCACGCACTTAATGACATAATTAGGAGGGCACTGGTTTCGGCTGGGATTCCCTGCGTTCTGGAGCCTCCAGGCCTAAGTCGCTCGGACGGCAAAAGGCCTGATGGCCTTACTTTATTGCCATGGCAGAGGGGAAAGAGCCTGCTGTGGGATGCAACATGCGTCAGCACATTCGCAGCGTCTCACCTCTCACGCACCGTCCGAGTGGCTGGAGCAGCGGCCGAACAGGCGGCCATAAGGAAGAGAGAAAAGTACTCAGTGCTCGCGCGGGAATACTTGTTCGTCCCTGTTGCGGCTGAAACGACCGGGTGCTGGGGCTCTGAGGCAATCGAATTTATCCGGGAAATCGGCCGTCGATTGCGGGAAAAAGGCAGTGATCCTCGCTCCGGGTCGTTCCTGCTGCAAAGGTTATCCATCGCTATCCAGCGCGGAAACGCCGCAAGTGTGATGGGTACTTTTGCAGCGGGGATGACTCGGGGAGATTTTTTAAATTGACATTTTTTTTTTGTATAACCTCATTAATAATGTTGACCTTTGACGATGTTACGATTGTAATTATTCTTTATATTATATGTATTATATGACACAGACACCATATGCAAACTGTAGAACTATTTCAGAACTATTTTTTGACAATAATTCCGACAGGAAAGAGTTAGCGGATATCGAGATTTTGTGATACCCTCATATCTCTGGTTTCCCTGAAGCATTATTTTTGAGATTTGGCACAGGGGTAGAACTATTTCATAACTATTTTTTGAGATCAACAGCATGTCGCTAGCTTCAGCCGTTCTTGGTGAGGATTCTGGAGTGACGTCATCCCAGCAGCCTCACCGACACCTATCTATAACTGGAAAAGTATTGAGGTACTAATTATTTCATTTTAGTACTATTTCACTATTTCCAGAACTATTAATTGGCATATGTAAAAACGTTCAATTCCATGATGAGGCTTCTGGGGTTATGGTCTCAAGCTCCTGGGCATCGCGAAGGAAGAGGCCGTTGCAGTTCGCGATTGACAATAGTTACTTTTCTTGGTGAAATTTGCATTCGGGAGAAAACGTTTTCCACTTACTAAATCATAACAGATAACTTTGATTTTGGTGTCGATCGGTTCTGCATACCTAATATATTCTATAATAATAATAATATGTAGTAAGTAATTTATATTCTAGGTTTATAGGTTTAGCTATTAAAAATAAATACAATGCTTTTTGTACAACAGACGGCTTAACTCGACAAAATTTTAATACAAAAATAACGTTAAAAGGTTCCCATAAGTTTAAGTCTATAGCGAATTTTGAAAAATGGAAAAACTATAAACCTAGTGGTTTATTGTGATAATAACATAATAAAAAATCATTCGGATTTGAAAATATTTTGATGTGGAAAAACGTTTTCTCTTTTTGTATGGACGAGCACGTACTATTCTTCCCTCTTAAGTTTGTTGAACTGCATAGTGAATTTTGTTAATTTGTCAATCAGTGGCGTGCTTAAAATATTTTCTCCCGTGCCATTGTTGGTTCGCCATCCCTATAAACGGAGATCCCAGGGCCGCCAGACCTTACTTATTTTCTCATAAACCAAATGTGTGGGAAATAGTAGTGCTAGTACGTACTAGTAATGTATGAATACCAGCTAACCTGGGCCGGCGGCCAATTTTCAGCTATCAGGTTCAGAAGGTACTTCCAAAAATTACTCACTAGTCTTGAAGTCTGGCTGCTGATGTCTTATAGAATACTAGCTTTCCGCCCGCGGCTTCGCCCGCGTGAACTTCGGGAACCGCGTGAAGGTTTTTCCCGCTAACTCCCGTTCCCGTGGGAATTTTGCAATATCCTGTTGCAACTAAGCTTAAGGTTTATTAAGGTACCTGCATGCCAAATTTCAAGCGTCTAACTTAAGCGGTTTAGATTTTTCATACAAAAGGATTTTCCCGCTAATTCCCGTTCCCGTGGGAATTTCGGGAATTCCTTTCTTAGTGCACCTCTACGGTACCTAAGCTACGTCTCTTCCAAATTCCAAATTTAGCCGTTTAGGCTGTGCGTTGATATGTCAGTCAGTCAGTCAGTCAGTTTCTCCTTTTATATATGAATAATTAATTAAATATAAAAATTTATGTTCAACACCGCCAGACACTCTCCGTCGGCTGTAATTTCTGCCAGACGCTTTACAGTTCGCAAGTAAATTATGCGATTATACCTACAATCTGAGCCGTGATTTTTGTATATGATATTCAGGGAACTATAACAATACTTTTTATAGCACCCAGACTTCAAGACAAGTGAGCAATTTTTGGAAGTACCTTCAGAACCTGGTAGCTGAAAATTGGCCGTCGGCCCAGGTTAGCTGGTATTCATACATTACTAGTACGTACTAGCACTACTATTTCCCACACATTTGGTTTATGAGAAAAAAAGTAAGGGCTGGCGGCCCTGGGATCTTGGTCTACTACGCCATATATGTATAGAAGAAAAAATTAACCGACTTCAAAAAAAAACCGACCGGCTGCTCTAACATAAGCAATGATACTTTACTCTCGTGACAGTTGATTGCTAAGTAGATCTAAACCTTAAGGCGACTACAGCACCTAAATTACGATTTTATGATGCATATGACGCACTGCATTAAATCGAAGAAAAAAAAATACTACGGTAATATTCAGGACATAAACTAGATGAGTAGTTTTCTGAAAACATGATTCAGTACTTTTGGTTCGATAGAAAAAGCTCACAAAGTCACCTCTAAATACCAATATTGTGTATATTTTAAGCTGTAAAAACGATAGTAAAATGCACACAGGAACTTAAATTTGCTATCATAATGTTCGTGATTGAACACTCTCGATAAGTAGTTAACGCATTTTTCGATTTAAGCTGTTACCTTTCCATAAATCTCATTTTTCTAACTTACGAACATATTTTTACGCACGCACGCTTTCATAGTCCGTAAACTTCGTGTATCGACACTGTTCGCAGTGCCGGCCCAGGCCTGTTGAGAGACGGAGATGGCACTATTCCTATGTGTGCTGCCTTTATCGGGTGCTGTAGTCGCCTTAAATAATGGAGAGAGCGTTGCATTTCTTTTGCATTCAATTGACGTTCACACAAAATTACCTAAAACGCAAGAGAAATGAAAACTTTTAGAAATCCAAAAAGGTTTATTTTCCTTGTGATAATTAGGAAGTCTATACTGTCATGAACTCATGAGAGACGTCACATTGGATATGCTAGGGTAGCTGGTAATACTTTTAATTTTCTGTTTTTTTAGTTATTTTGAAGTCTGTTTAATTTAAGTACTTATAAGTTTCTTCGTTAAAGTCCCTACCTTTATTCAATTATTTTTGGTGCTGATACACACTAAACTTTTTCAACTACTGAAACCTCAGGCAATAAGAATCAATTTGACCCATAGCACCAAAAAAACTAGGAGAGTACCTATGGAAATTTAATATGATTTTATTTTATTCTGAAAGTTGTATGTGGTATCATAAAGGTATTTTTGAGCAATAAATATATTTGAATTTGAGCCGATTCTAAAAATATATCACATCAGTAGGTAATAAAGGTACATTTCAGTCACCTATTTATCAAACCAAATGTTGGTTTCTCCAGATACTGAACAACTTTCCCAAGGAACATAAGTCAAAAAATACAAAAATAAATTATTTTGAGTTCCCATACAAACTTCATCAGCATAATACTTAGTGCATTTTGTATGGGAGATCAGATTTTTTTTTCGTATTTAGACCTAATATGTTCTTTGGGGAAGTTGTTCAGTTTCATGGACTGATTAACCACCCGAGAGGTTGAAGAGAGATAGATATTATAAAGAGGAAAGATTTGATTGTTGGGTGGTTTGTTTGCATTGAATAGGCTCCGAAACTACTGGAACGATTTAAAAAATTTCACCATTAGAAAGCTACATTATCCCCGATGGATATAGGCTACATAATTTTCCCGAATTCCCACGGGAACGAAGTCCCCAGCGGAATGTTAGTAAATAAAGAATAGGTATTAAACTTTATTCAGAAATAAAATAACATTATTAACATTTAGTTTTGTCTATCCCGGTCCGATTGCTCTTTATCGTGTCCATAATTCTGGCAGAGCCACCATCACCGCTTTTGAAATGGATTATTGTATAACTTATAGTCATACATTTTGTATCCATAATTCTGGCAGTGCCACCATCACTGATTTTGAAATGGATTATTGTATAACTTATAGTCATACATTTTGTATCCATAATTCTGGCAGTGCCACCATCACTGATTTTGAAATGGATTATTGTATAACTTATAGTCATACATTTTGTATCCATAATTCTGGCAGTGCCAACATCACTGATTTTGAAATGGATTATTGTATAACTTATAGTCATACATTTTGTATCCATAATTCTGGCAGTGCCACCATCACTGATTTTGAAATGGATTATTGTATAACTTATAGTCATACATTTTGTATCCATAATTCTGGCAGTGCCACCATCACTGATTTTGAAATGGATTATTGTATAACTTATAGTCATACATTTTGTATCCATAATTCTGGCAGTGCCACCATCACTGATTTTGAAATGGATTATTGTATAACTTATAGTCATACATTTTGTATCCATAATTCTGGCAGTGCCACCATCACTGATTTTGAATTGAATTACTGTATCATAGTCTTATATTTTTCATTTAGATTATTGTATCTTATTAGTCTGTTATTTATTACATAAACCAGGGTAGGTGGTTTATGTAATAAATAATAGTTTGTGGCGCTCATTGGCGTATCTAGGGTTATTTTGTAGGGGGGGCCGCGGGCCGGGCGAAAATTAAATTAGATACGCTGTGTATTCAAAAGTTACTAATACTGTATTGTTGTATGTAATAATAAATAAGTATGTAGATTTCTCAGCTTTAGATAACTATATATATATATTTATGATTTTTTTGTGAAGTTATCAGTATTTTGGCATTAATTATAGAATTTCGAATTGGTAGCCAAATATTCTGGGGTGGGCCCTAGACCATACTGGGGTGGGCACGGCCCACCCGGCCCCCCCCCCCTATATACGCCTATGGTGGCGCTGCTGGGCTGACGTCAGTTCAGCAGCGCCACAACTAGAACTCTGTAGTTATAGTAAATATCGAAGACCTGTCTAGGTAGTCATTTACTCACCAGTTTTAGTCTTGGGAAAAAATGGTCATAGATGGAAAAGGTACCTAAGTATTTTCGGAGAAATTCAAAAAAGTTTGGGGCGCTGCTGGAATGACGTCAGGCCAGCAACACGTTTTCAAAATTACAGATTTTTAGAAGCTATTTTTTTGACAGTAGGTACTCATAGTTGCAACAAGTTGTGTAAATATGGAATTGTCGATATTCTGCAAGTAAGTATTTATTACTTTAGGGCACAAAGAAATGAGAAATGGGATCTATCGACATCGCAGAACTAAATATGTGGTATTTAGAACGCTCGGTCAACTTCAAAATTAAACGCATAACGCCTGCCAAACTCGCAACCTCAACTTTTATTTTGTTATTAATTAGGTATTTATCAGGCACTATGGAGGAAATGTGTTATTTTTCAACCTTCATTTATTAACCCCCGACGCAAAAAGAGGGGTGTTATAAGTTTGACCACTATGTGTGTGTGTGTGTGTGTGTGTGTGTGTCTGTGTGTCTGTCTGTGGCACCGTAGCTCTCAAACGGTTGAACCGATTTGGATGCGTTTTTTTTTATTTACAAGCAGGTTTTTTGGCGATGGTTCTTAGAAACGTTTTATCAAAATCGGTTCAGCCGTTTCAAGGTCATCAGCTCTTTTGTTAGCTGCGGTAGGGTTCTTAGACTCTTAATGTGTATTTACTTTACTTTCAAACATACATGTGACCTAAAACTTGAAACACTCATGTATGCTTAATAACTATGCAGGATTATGGAACTCTTGGTCTGATGCTGCAGCCAGGATATCCAGAACACTAGCACACTCTTAAAAAAATAATAGCAGATATGTCGTGTTTGGACTCGTTTTGTTCAGTATTTGATTCTGCATACAATGCAATGGTGGCAACACGGTGAGCTGATGCTGCGGACAGGATATCCAGAACACTAGCACATCCTTGAAAATATAATAGCAGATATGTCGTGTTTGGACTCGTTTTGATCAGTATTTGATTCTGCATACAATGCAATGGTGGCAACACGGTGAGCTGATGCTGCGGCCAGGATATCCAGCACACTAGTACACTCTTAATTATTTTGAAAATAAGTTAAAAATTTTGAAATAAAAATTAAATTAAAAATTTAAAAAACCCCCCCCCCGCAAAAAAGTAAAGCGGACATTTAAAAAGTAAAAATAATACCTTTCGTTGAGCCATCAAATTCATTTCAGAAATACCTATATATATTTTAATTATCGAAATCGATGGATGGCACGATAGGGTTTGCTCATTAAAATGGCGCTATAATGTCGCGGCGTCGGGGTACCGCTTTAGTGAATCAGTGAATATTCAATCAAATGAAGGGTCTGATTCACTGGTTATGACGAGAGTCATAACCAAGGAAATTGATGAAAAACAACAAGGTAGGTAAATGTCTATGGCATTAGTGGGACTGGGATGAGTAGTGAGGCGTCAGTTACCTTTAATGTGTTTCGGTGTGAGCGCCGGCACCTGCGCGGCCAGCGCCAGCGCGTCGCTCGGCCACAGCAGCAGCTCGGCGTGCGGCGCCAGCCCCGTCACCAGCCGCACGCGCAGCCGCCCCGCGCCCCCCTCCGCCTCCAGCACGGCCGTGCGCTGCGGGCCGCTGGGCGCCAGCCGCGCCGCCGCCGCCAGCCGCGCGCCGGCCGCACCCCCCGCACCCCCCGCCGCACGCAGCACGCCGTCCGCACCCGCGCACACGTACACCTGCAACCGAACATTGCGCACTGACTATCAACAGTTATAAATCTTCGATGTTTGTATAAAACAGCTGTCTACCGCTCGGCATCGGTTGAATGTTTCTCCACACACTCGGCACGGTTATTTCTTCGACGTCCGTCGTGTGTAGGCTAGATATATTTCTAGAAGCACTAACGATTGCTGCAGACCGAAATAGAACCCAATACGGTGCTGTTAGCCCTGAAATGGCGCGCCGTGCAGCAGTCATACTGCAGCATACTTAGACCACACTGCTTCGAGTCAGCCGGTCACGGACATTACTTCGAGTTACACCTCCACAAACTTTACTAAGAACGGAACGATTTACGGCGCAGGTTTTCCTTTTTAAAGGTTTTCTACAAAATGGGACGTTATGTGTACTAGGTAGTTATTGAAGGAAAAGGTGTCGGTGGTGGTAGTATATTGTAACCAGGTAGGTACGTACGGCGGCGGGCGGCTGCAGCAGCGCGCGTAGGAAGTCGTCCGGCGAGAACTCAGCCGTGGCGGCGCCCGCCGGCAGCCCGGCCACCGCGTACGCCCCAGCGCCTCCGCTCGCTGGTAACTCGACCACAGCGTGCGCCCTAACGCCCCCGCACGCCACCAGCCCGGCCGCCGCTTGCGCCCCAATGCCCCCGCGCCAAGCACCCCACACGTCTGTCTGCATGCTGCGTGCTTCTCTGCGCCGAATG
>OX465251.1:170508-219955 GCA_949987775.1 Aproaerema taeniolella
ACGCCTACGAAAAAATGATTTCCATAAAAACGAATCTTCCATATTAACCCGTCTCGCGCTTGTTTACGGTGCGTGCGATACAAATATGGAACACACGAGTGTTCAAGAAGCGCGCACAGGTTTAAATGGCTCCTAAAGTACGTGAATATTTTGTTTCTTTTCCACGCAAAACAATAACGGATTTCGATAAATCTTTACTATAATAATTGAGCCTATACAATCAGGTTACCCCATGCGTGCACTCTGTTCTGCTTGGATAAGGACAGTTTTGCAATGGAAATGGGGTAACCTGATGCGTTGGCCTCTGTACCTACTCGTAAGACTTCTGTTAGTCTAGTCTTGCCTATTTATTGGTCTTCCTGACATAATTGCAATAATTTTTGGAAAATAAACTATTAAAAGTTTAACGTGCTAGGTACAAAATATATTTTGTATGTATACCCTGTTATTGCGGGTCTTTTAAAAAACTTCTTTATACGCATTCGAATATTTCCAAGAATATTTTTAAATCTTTTGCGTGTTACACGTAACAAAGTGCGTAGTTGTGAAAGTTCTCAACGTATACATTAGTAGCGATTGACCTTGAGGTTTCACTTTCTTATCGCCAATCTACATTTTTATAAATTGGGGGCTATTTGGTGATGTGTTCAAATTTAAATAGCAGTAGTTGGTTCAAAGCTGTCGCGTCGCGTTGCATCGCCGCAATGAGTTAATGATATTTCACAAAAACTTACAGCCTCAATTCTTAAACATAGATAAAGGCTGTTAGTTTACCAAACATTAAATAAATAAATAAAATGCATGATTTTATTTGATTATTGACAAGTTTCTACCATCATTGCACGACAGAGTTTTTACTATTTATACAAAAACTTAATTCTTACTAATTATAAATGCGAAAGTAACTCTGTCTGTCTGTCTGTTTATCCGTCTTTCACGCCTAAACCACTGAACCGATTTTGATGGAATGGTACAGAGATAGATTAGAGCCTGGGAAAGGACATAGGTTACATTTTATCCCACAGTTGGGCACGATATAACCTGTAGTCCACGCGGGTGGAAAGCTAGTTTAATATAATATTCCAAAAGTAGAGACCAGCAGCTATATCGACTCTGTTGTAGTAGAACTCACTGCAGACTTGATCAGCCTACAGACATCTTTTGCCTGATACAACCTTCTCATTGACATGAAAAATAAATTACCAAACTTAAACTAAGCCGTTAGTAAAAGGGTTAACGTAGGGTTACTCTGGAGTACAGGAGATATCAGTATTGTCGAAATGTTTTCGGCTTCCTACATTTTTAACATTCATTCATAGTTTTTATCGCTTAAAAATGTAAGTACAGCACATAAAATTACCATACAGCTGTACCCTATGCAGTTAGGATAAGAGCGGTTTTGTTACGAAAACAGGATAACCTGATGCGCTGCTACTATAATTGATATACCTATCTGTAGTCTAGAGAGTCGATCTTAGGTAGCACGTGGATGAGTGTGTATCAGTCTTTCAGGGTAGTTAGCCGCGAGGTTATATGTAGAGGGTAATGTTATATACAGCTATACATGTAGATGTAGCTATAACGTTGTAGCGGGCAGTGACGCGGGGTCGCGGGGGGCGGCGGCGGTGAGTGGCCGTTGCCAGGAGACCGCCGCTTGACCACAGCACCTCTCGCAGCAAGGTGAAGGCCACTCTGGTGGACGGTGGACCGCAGAGCCAGGAAGCTCATCGGTGACAAAAAGCTAGTAAAAAATAAACTACAAGGCCTAGCTCATAGACGCAAAGTAGCTTGCCTATGGGTTATTTACAAGATGTACTTCGGGGAGTGTGCTCATGAGCTGCACGAGCTCATTCCGCCTGCCCCTTTCTTCTACCGGACATTCAGACGAACTGCGGGGTACCACCCTTACCTGGTCGAAATTCCACGAATCCGTGCTGAGCGCTTCTGTTCATCTTTTATACTGCGCACCGCTAAGGAATGGAATTCTCTGCCTGCATCTGTATTTCCGGGCTCATATAACCCGAGTCTCTTTAAAGTTTGAGTGAATAGGCATCTTTTGGGTGACCTTGCTACATCCTCGACCACTTCGCCTCTGGGCTAGATTGTGGTCAAGAGCAAACCCATTCGTGATATAAAAAAAACTCTCATTCTAGGAGCTATCGAAACAAGCCCTCGAAGCCAAGACAACCAAATCTTAAGTAACACCGATATGCTTAAGTAACAGCCCCAGAAAAAAAGCTGAGAGAAAATTTCGGAGAATAATTACGCGATTTGACAGTGGCAAAGTTGTTATGGAGAAGAAGTAGAGATATAAAAAAAATGGCTAAGTACGACAGGGAAGCATTCATTTTGGAAAACGGTTCAAGCTATGTTTAGGTTGGATAGCACGTACTATATATGGGTAAAGGTAGCGTGGAGCACACAGCAACTAGATAGCTAGATAGAGCGACCATCTACAACAGATGGATCACATCGGTTGATGGTGACGATGTAGTTTCTGCAGGTTTTGTAGCATAAACCACTCACAGAGATTAACATATTAGCTACCAGTTATATTATGTTTTAGCATTTACATAACAAAAGCCTTTTTTTTCTAGAGATGAAGGTTTTTGATTATAATCATGCAATCCAAAGCGAAGGCGACAACCCGCACCCCCCCCCCCCTTCCACATGCCCCACCATGACTCTCGGTTCAAGGTTCCGTCCACTTCATCCATCACAGCTTACTTTATTTTTACGTTTTCTGTTGGTATTATTATTTATTGCACACAAGAACATACGTAAAGAAATACACATAATTCTATAAAGGAATAACTTACAGCAGAATTATCAAGAGAGTTTAGATGAAGTGAGGCGAGTAGGGCGTACATGATAACGTTTTTAGTAATGTATAACTGAAATGGGTCATAGGGTCAGGGGCGGGATGCAAATCTCTTTTAGTTCATTACCAACTTTAGATATGATTTTTAGGTGTAACAATTCCAGCAGAAACAACTCCTTTTGCATTAGGCGACTTGAAAACATGACCTTTGTCTCATGTAAGAATTATGGTGAAAATCAAAGAAGTTGTATTTTTTTAGTTATTGTACGATCCTTGTTGACAAAGAAAGGATTGTACTATAAAATATGACTCTAAACAAATTTTGTGGTCAACATTTCGTGTTAAAACTTTAAATACTTGTAATGAAAAGAGCATGGTGATATTAACAACGGTTTTCTTTCGGTATGACCAAACATAATACAACAAACAATAACTGACCAGGAGGGGTCCCGCTTGAGCTTCATGTTGTTGTAGAGCGCGCGCGGCGTGCTGGCGTACGTGTAGGGGCCCTTTGGGCGCTGCGGCGGCTGCACCAGCACGTGCTGCACGGACACCGACATCTCGGCAGCAGCGGCTCCTCACAGCTCGCTCACAGCACACCACAGCACACAGCTCACAACAGGCGTGTCACAAACCGTCAGTCACTGTCGCTCACTCTGACAATGCCACAGTTAGACACGCATATTCCAAAATCGAACTTCCCACCAGTCGATCTGCTCTGCCGTGTCGAATGTCGACTGCTGATCGAACGCTACACATCCGACCTCCGTTGTCCCGCCCACAGCCGCATGGTGTCGCGGCTCCCGGCTCGCGGTCACTGTCCGCGTGTGTCCGTCACCATAAACACTGTTATTATTTTGAGTATCCGATAAAGTTATATTGGAACAAGTGGCCGTTGTCATGGCTACGTATAAACACGCATTTCCGGTCATCAACTCCAAATGTCTGTTGAAAGCGTTACCATGGCGATACGATATTTTACTGATAACAAATGCAATTCTTTGAACATTATCTTTTTAGGAATCCGTACCAAAATGGTAAAAACGATAACCTTCCTGTTTGATGCTGCGATTGTATGATGTCTAAATACGAGGTGCCTATGTCAATGAAAGGGCTTCATTTGTACAAACACCTGCAGAGATACCTGACCACCCCTACCGGGTAAAGATGAAGTTGTCCATGACAAAACGTTAAATTTTAAAATCGTAATTAGGCGTAAATGTTTAGTTGACAAAACTATATTAATATACAAAATATCATAGAAATACCTAAAACCTTTTGTGAAATTACTTCATCCTTATTTCATAGGGGTGGTCAGGTATCACTGCAGCAGCTCTAGCATGATAACGACAAACTCGCACTCGGATCACGCTGAAACTTCACTTTGATTGCGCGAGGGTCCCGCGCAAAGGCTGGCTCACCCTATGGCCTTGTCAATGTTGACATTTTGACATAGGACCGCGGTGTTGTCGCGGCGTTGTCACTATCGTACTCGGCCTGCAGCTGTCTGTACATAGCAATATAAAAATAAATGAAATACTTTTTTCCAACTAATACTCAAATAACCGTTGCTTCGAGAATTTTGAACCCCGTGATGATCTGCTACCCTTGCCTTAACATTAATATTCGTTTGTTTTTGTGAATATGAAACATGAATGGTTTGATTAAAACTACTTATTGACCGAAACAACATTCACAAAAAGAAATATTCAAACAAAATAACTTTTATAAATACGACACACACCTGTGGGGTGTGTAGCATTTTTTAGCGACTATTATAAAGTCCCTATGAAAATTCTGTCTTTTATAACTTTATAATTTTTGGAGATGTGAAATCCAAATGTAACAAAATTTTGTGGGAAGGTTGGGATATCATCCAGCTAATAATTTCCTGATTTAGTTTACTGAAAGTGCGAATAAAAAAAATTTAATAGTGAAATTAAAATTAAGCATTGAAACGGATGCCCAGTCAAATAATTGAGTTGTAATCATCGGTCAAAAACCCAAACCAACTGTAAAAAAATGTCGATTTCATAAGCGGAGTACGATCTCATACATAAGTACGATCTCATGGGCGTCTTTAACAAGAGAAGGTAAGTCATTAATGTAAACGAGAAACAGGAATGGTCCTAGACTTGAACCCTGTGGGACGCCCATACAGACTGACTCAAGACAATATCCGATGGACCAGAATCATATCATATATAATTAATTTATAATATTAATTATAGAACACAATGTACTTACAATTAATAAAAATTATAAAATAAAATAAATTACTACTTATAAATAAAATAGGTCATCCAATGCGTCCCCCCGAGGCACAGTACCCAACAGACTGGCAACATTCCCTCGTTAAATGGCCATACTAACTTTTTGCGCACAGAAGCTACCAGCCCGTGGGTCCCCTGATGCCTCACGGAGACGCATCGACAACTCCGCCATAAACAATTTTGCGTCCGAACCCCACGGACCCAGCGTCTCCACAGCGAACGGCACGAAAACATAATTATTTAACAGTTTGGAATACTTCCGGCGCTTCAGTCCCTCTGCTGCCGCAGCCGCTGCTCCCGCTCGCTGGGTTGTCGACGGTAAGTGAGATGGAGCCAGGGTATCCGCACAAGTAGCATCCCAGACCAGACACTTCCCCACTTTCCAAGGGATTAACGTCATCCCGTCCGGCCTTTTTCCATCTGTGCGGAATATGCCTAATGGCTCTGGTACCGAAGGAACGCCGGCGGAAACGAGCGCTCTACGAATTAAATCGTTAATGCTCGCATGCCGTGACCCCCGATCGGCGCTCTTCTGGCACGAAAGACCGTGGTATCCCAACTCACTCACCACCGCCCCGCAAACGCATTGGTGAGGCGCATTGATTTTTAGTCCCAGGCGCAACCCCACAATAAGCGACAATGACCGATTGTCGAGGAGGGTGCCCAGATTAGCAGATGGCAGAGCATGCAACCACAGCCCCGACTCCCTCTGCGACACCGCTAGCAGCCTCGCTCGCTCTGTCGGGTTTGCACAATTAGCCACTAGACTCTGTAGAGCAGTTTTGCATAGCGGCTCATCCCACTGCCTCTGAGAGTGCGGGGTACCAGGCAGTTCCTCATGGCAAATCTCCCTCCAAACTTCCCTTGCCTACGCTAACCCTGCGATCTCAATGGTACCCAATGATGGGTTGAGGATATTTCCGCATAAGAGACCAGCAGCGTGAGCCGAGGATAAAAAAGCAGGCAAAAAAACTGCAGAGGCCCTCCTGATACCCAGCCCCCCAAATCGTATTGGAAGTGACGCCTGAGACCACGCTGCCTCATCTAACTGACAATTCAGAACCAACACTAGAGTTTCTCGAACCAAACCGTCTAAATTTTCGAGCAGCGCTTCGTTCTGCCAAAGCTGTGTACAGCGTAGAACATATGTGGATTTGGGTATAAAAAGGCAAAACCTGATAATGTGAAGCGCCATGTGAGCGTGTATTTTAAGTAGTCGCTCTGAGGACGAGCGAAAAATCTGTATATGTTCCTCTATGAAGGACGGGAACGATTCGTTAAAAATCGGGGCACCCAACAACCACAGTGACTCACTCGATACTGTCCTTATACCAGGCGCTAAGATGTTGAACTCCTCGACTAACTCGTTTCTTCTCGCGGGGCTTAATGAAGGCTGTAAAAATAGCTCACATTTGCTGAAATTCAACTGGAGCCCCACAGAAGCAAATGCTTCTCCAAGAGTTCGCAGATCTGAGGCAACAGACGAAGCGTCGCCGCCCAATGTTCCGTCATCCAAATACCATAAATTAAGGGCTGAACTCAAAGTGGTTATTATTGGATGAATCGCCAAACTGAAGATTGCGGGGCCGAGAGGATCACCCTGCTGGCAGCCTGTGGAAGAGATTAGCAAATGATCTTTGAATACTAAATTTTTAGGTGTTGCGTAGCACTGCCACAGGAATGGATAAATGGCAGGAACTTGTTCTTTCACGGCTCTCAGTAAGGCGCCTCTATCGATACAGTTAAATGCATTCTTGACATCCACCTTGATCAGCACCTCTCCGGCACCCCGCCCTAAAAAAGTTCTAGTGGCATGAACGGCCGCCTCGCATCCTCCCTTTATTCCAAACCCCAACTGTTTAGGTTGGAATTTAAGCGAAAGTTCAGGTGCAATATGTTTGCAACAGATCTTTGCTACCAAACGGCGGAAAGTACTTCCAACTGCGATTGGTCGAATCCCACCGTCCTTTTTCTTGAGTGCAATTAAATTAGCTCCATAAACAATTTCAGTAACTTCATCATGAACCTTCCCTGCCAACATCAAATTGACCAACGAAACTATACTCTCGAGCAGATTCTTGCCGACATCGCCTAGTGAGCAACTGACCAAATCTTTGAGATGCTGTGGCGACAGACCATCCAGTCCGGCCGCGGACCCGTTCTTAAATGAGAATAGAGCTACCCGAACATCATCCGCATTCACCAAGGGATTCTGGTCTGAAACCCCAGGAGGGTCTGGGAGTGTAAAGTCAGCCATAGGGGAAGGATGTTTCATTTTTAATTCACGAAGGGTCTCAGAGCTGTTCGGAGCAAGCACATCACTGGAAAAGAGTAAATTAGATGCCCCTTTAATATCACCATCATTCATTTTGGCCTCTACACTCTTGACAAAGTTGTTGTGTACGTGACTTCGTGTATATCCGCTGAAATTGTCCTCGGTACGAGTGGTAATGCAGTTGTTTTTTATTTTTTGGGTCAATGAGCAAGAGCCCATACTGCTATCTACATTGAGAGTGCGGTAAACGAAAGTTAACAAATCTCTCCAACTAACTATGTCATTTTTCGAGACAACCACGTCGATACACTTTCGGAGGGCCGATGCCACTGCTTGTCGAGCACCGCGAGGGATTCTTTTCGTGATAGGGACATTGTTTTTTAAATCTCCAACTATTATAAATTAATTATATATGATATGATTCTGGTTATATATGATATGATTCTGACCAGAATCATATATATATATGATATGATTCTGGTCCATCCGATATTGTCTTGAGTCAGTCTGTATGGGCGACCCACAGGGTTCAAGTCTAGGACCATTCCTGTTTCTCGTTTACATTAATGACTTACCTTCTCTTGTTAAAGACGCCCGTGAGATCGTACTATTTGCAGATGACACATCACTCATATTTAAAGTGAAGAGGTACGACTCTGATTATGCCAATGTGAAAACTGCGATCTCAAAGGTAGTTGAATGGTTTACTGTAAATAACCTTCTTTTAAACGAGAAAAAAAACCTTATATACAGGTTAGGAATGAAAAACTGGACGTTGTGGAATCTACTGTAATAACTCTTGATGCAAAGCTTCAATGGGGTCCTCATATTGATAAGTTAGCGAGCAGACTCAGTTCAGCAGCCTACGCAGCTAAAAAAGTTTGTCTATCGGACGTTGAAACCTCGAGAACCGTTTATTTCAGTTACTTCCACAGCCTAATGTCATATGGCACTTTACTGTGGGGTACTGCTGCGGATATCAATAAGATCTTTGTTCTGCAGAAAAGGGCTGTTCGCGCGATTTATCAAATGAGACCTTGAATGTCTCTTAGACAAATATTCAAAGAAATAGATATTCTGACTTTGGCATCCCAATATATATGTGAAAATCTTTTATATGTAAAGAAAAATGAACATTTGTTTAAGAAAAATAGCGATAATACTAGGACAAAGCATAAACTGGATGTACTAGACAGTCGTCTCCACAAGGTCAAAGAACTCTTTTATGGGTCAATGTATACGTTTCTATAATAACGTTTCCATGTGTATTCAAAATTTACCTTTGGACAAATTTAAGACCGTAATTAAACAAAAACTTTGCAAAAAGGGCTTTTACGAAATTTCTGATTATCTATCAGACAAGCAGCCATGGAAATGAACTGCTCAGCTCTAGAGTTATTTCATATTTAGTTAAAATTAGTAAATAAAAAAAATTGTAATGCGATTAAAAAGAGCAACCTCAGAGTTTCTTGCCTGTTCTTCTCTGGGGAAGACTGCACCTTTGCGAATAGGCGTAGAGTCAGTATAGTCAAAAGAACAAAATGTGTATGTATGTATTTAAATCCTTTAATGTATGTTTGTGTGTATTTAATGTAATTTTGACTTATTTTAAGTAACATCCTGAATGTTCTATGAAATAAACATAAATATGTTTAAAATCAAAATCAAATCAATCAATTTTGTCAAATCAAAATTGATTTGATTTGATTTGAAGACCCACTTGAACTCCCTTTGTAGGTAGACAAAAAGTAGACAATTAATCTTATCTTAAATCTTATCTTAAATCTTAGTACCAAAGTACAAACAGGGCAACCGGACAACAGGACATACAGTATTTGGTACTGAAGTCGCCCTCTCGTGGCGTGTACCTGAACTGCTTGCTCGTTGAAGTAGGTGGAGCCCATGCGGCGCGGCGGACGCGGACGTCGGGACAACGTTATCTGCACGGGGTGTTTCTACGCAGTTCCACACTAAAGCGCCAGAAGGCGCTTTAACATAAAAAAAAATAGCTACATAAAGTATCTCTTCTTTCAAATCTTGTCCTTTTGGGATATTAATCGAAGGCGTTTGTAATCGGTTTCCTTGGGAACAGCTCATCACAAGTTTTTCAAAAAGTATTTTGGAAACTACTTGCATATTAGGGTGGGTCACGAAAGTATGGAGAAAAATAAAATGTCTTATATTAAAACGTAATAGTGATAAAAAGGTGTATTAACGCGTTATTCTTAGATATGCAAAAAATGGTTACGATCAGATATCATCTTCAACCTCCGGATTGACCTTGAAATTAAGAAAAAGATACAAAAAAAGGTTTTTAGGAAATTCCCCTAAGAAGTATTAAAATTGGTTTTTAATATGATATTTTGTAATAAAACACTAGCCTATAGAACATACTTGTTTAATTTTGAAAATTAAATACCGTACCTTATCTAATTATATCTAATTTATTGCCTTTAATTCACCAAAAAATCCTTCTTGCTGTCAAATTTTGGCATATCTTTGCAAGACGCTATCTGGTTTTTGATGTAGCTTTCTTTTGCAAATTTTCTGCAGAAAGCACTTGAAGCTTCTGTGACAGTCTTATCTGCCCTTTCCACTGCTTGGGTATGACAGGGAAGACGTAGCAGAGGGTATTCACCGTCACCTTTTTGATTAACTATGAAATGTAAATTTTCGTCACTAATTTCTTTTAGAATCGTTGGTTCGGTGATATTTTGATGCCAATCCATCAGATCTATGTAGGAAGATGCATCTAGGTTTATATACAGAACTTCAAATAGACGGATTTTGTTCTATGTAATGGGGTGAGCTTTCAGTAATTATCGCGCAGCTAAGTCACGAATGTGTTTTAGCGGATCAGTCAGCATTACCAATAATAAATTCACGGGATGGGCAAAATAACCATTTCTTTGAATTACAGGATCGACTTTGGTTTTAAGTTCGGCTGTCAGGTACCTAGATGACGAGATCAGCTTCCACAGGTGTCGTGCTCCATCCTTGTAAGTATGATGAGTCTTGATAGCGAACCAAGTCGGAGCGTGAACTTTAACAACATAGGTTGCTAATATTATTAAACTTTCAGATGGAGTTTTCGTTAAAAAACGTATGCACGAAGAACACGATTCGCTCGAGTCAGCCATCTAGCATGAGACATTTTACCTGGGGATTTGTTGGCTAAATCTTCAGGTAGCTTTCCTTTTGTAACAGCTCTTTTTCGTTCGTTCTCTGCGTAGCTTATTGGGATCAATTACTGGTACAGTCGAGTTAGTGGCTTGCAGAACTGCTGATGCGATAGCTGCCCCTGCTCTGTTTGATACTCCATATCTGTCACAAGTACAATAATCCATGGAAACGGTGGCAGTCCAGTCCCCGGAGCTGGATCAGTTTTTGCATGCAGTGCGAGCTCTCTGTTGCTGTGATTAGACTCACCGGAATAAAAAGAAGTAGAAAGCTAGTTATCTATAAAAACGACCAAAAAATCACGTTTGTTGTATGGGAGCCTCCTTAAATTTTTGTTTTCTGCTTTTTAGTATTTCTTGTTATAGCGGTAACAGGAATACATCATCTGTAAAAATTTCAACTGTTTAACTATCACGGTTCATGAGATTCAGCCTTAGATAGACTTATCTGTAAAAACGGCAAAAAATCATGTTTTTTGTATGATAGGCCCCCTTAAATATTTATTTTATTCACGACAACATAAATAAACCATCTACGAAAATTTCAACTGTCTAACTATCACGGTTCATGAGGTACAGTCTGATGACAGACGGACGGACGGACGGACAGCGGAGTCTTAGGAATAGGGCCCCTTTTTCCCCCAGGGTACGGAACCCTAAAAAAAGTTAATAGTTTTGAAAGCTCTGTCTACCATGATAGGGATTTTAGGCGTAAGTGTATGTATTAATATATAAGTAATTTTTTCAACATAAATTAATAAATTATTTAGTTTTTTTTTCTTATGGAAAAAAACATGTTCCATCTAATAACCCTCACCATTTGTGTTAAACGTGGCATTGAGTGGTTTTCTAGAACCACTGATGCTCTGCCTACCCCGTTGGGGATGACAGGCGTGAGAGTATGTATGTATGTATGTAAGTATTTTTTTTTGAGTTCTAGTGCATAATTATGAGAAAAATAAAATTAATAGGTTAATTTTGAAAAAAAACACATCTAAGTACTACGAGTATGTATGGCATGCTAACCGCCCACCCGTCTCTCACCGATACGAATTCATATAATCTACACTAATATTATAAAGAGGAAAGATTTGTACCTATTTTTGTATGTTTGTATCTTTGTAATGAATAGGCTCAAAAAGTACTGGGCCGATTTAAAAAATTCTTTCACCATTCGAATGCTACATCTACACTAATCTACACTAATATTATAAAGAGGAAAGATTTGTACCTATTTTTGTATGTTTGTAATGAATAGGCTCAAAAAGTACTGGGCCGATTTAAAAAATTCTTTCACCATTCGAATGCTACATCATCCCTGAGTAACATAGGCTACATAACATTCCCGAATTCCCACGGGAACGAAGTCCCGAGCGGGATGCTAGTATTATCTATACTAATATTATAAAGAGAGGAAAGATTTGATTGTTTGTTTGTTTGTTTGCATTGAATAGGCTCCGAAACTACTGGACCGATTTGAAAAATTCTTTCACCATTAGAAATCTACATTATCCCCGATGGACATAGGCTATATTATATTTTCTAAAAAATTTGGGATCCTTACTGAAACTCAAATAATGTAACCCAAGGTGTAAAAAAGTTACCTAAAATATTCTTTACATTGCGTGCGCTGCGTAAACTATTGATGATAGAATAAAATAATGTACTACGACTTTGCAGGACACATAAATATTTACATAAAGTGTCGTGACAGCATATGTCTAACTATTGTAATAATGCCACTATATGTGTTCTTTTATTTTAAAAAATTAATTGAAATGCCGCCCGTTATACAATGCTCTTTATTTGTATCTTGGTATTAATCCTTATCAAAATAAATTACTTCATATTCAAGACTGCTTCAATATCTTTATACAACTTTTTGAATTATGCAATTCGGACTTTCCATTCAAAAGATATCACGAGTTTAAAAATGTAAGTATTAAACGAAAAAAGTTTTGTGGACGCCGCTCATCCTGCTCAGCTAGCTAGCTAGGCAGCACCTTATGCGATGTAGGCGTCACTGGGGTACGGGCCGTACGGGCGGGGAGTCAATGTCAAGAAATGAAAAAAAAACTTCAGAAAGTTTAATAATATGTTATAAAATCAATCAATATGTATAGTTGTGTATGCTGTATGACAGCAATGCAGACTGCTTTTCCAGTCTCGGTGGACATTCACTCTACTGGTAATTTAGGTCCGTATTACATAAATTACCAAGCTTGGTATATACTTAAGTATTGATTGTCTCTTTCTTTCACTATCAAAATGACAAAGACGACTGCTGCTTAAGTATAGATCAGTCTGAGTCGCGTTCTATAATACGGACCTTAGATGCACATTGCATAAGTGCTCAGAGCATTTCAAGCAATTAGAATACCCTCTTTGTATATGATAAATACTTCAATAAGGCTACCTATATGCTATTTTAGGTTTCAAACATTTATTTATTCATAACTTAATTGAAAGACTTAAATTTAATATCTTAGGTAATAAGCATAGCCAAATACAGATTACTCTAAATTAGCAAATATTCGTCTGTTTAAAGGTGTTTTTTATCTATGTAACAAACATGATTATTCTATTCAGCTTACGTCTTTAATAAGTAAGTAATTCAAATCAAAAAGTTGTATTTTTACAGCACCATTGTATTCTATGTATAAGATCTCAACTTTTATTTGTTTAGTTAGGAATCATCAAAATGGCGATGAACTTTACAGCACTAAGAAAGGATTTTTCTGAATTCTACCTCTAAGGGGGTGAAATGGGGGTTCAAAGATTGTATGGAGAAAACAATTTTTTTGCACATTTTGACTCAAAACTTCGTCAAGATACTTCGAGGTAAGTAAATAAACGGACACGTGTTTCGCTATTTTTCAAAAATCATCCCCTAAAGATTCAAGAATGGAACGGGTGACTAAAAGAGTTCTTTGAGCGAGCGAAGCCGCGGGGAAAAGCTAGTTAAGATAATAATAAAAAAACAGTAGATCGTTGATGTCTGTTACATTGACATTTAAATCAGTCGCATAATCTCACATAAATTATAGTTTAAACTAGGAACACTCGTAGCCCAGTGGTGTTCGGTGATCTGAGCCGATCAAAGAGGTCAAACAACGTACACAGGGGCAGGGAATCTGATGGGTGACCAAAAGTGGCAACTTATCATGAGCGTTTCCGAGCTTCGGAGGGCACGTTAAGCCGTCGTCGTCGGTTCGGGCTGTTGTAGATTGACTACAGTCGTTTAATTAAGTCAGAGGCCATTTGGCAGTTTGAAAACTCAGACATCAGGGTTTGTCAAGTTCGCCACACACTTGACTATACTGACTTTGCACACACTTTAAACTGAGTTCTTCTTCTTCTTATATACATGATAAGAAGAAGAACTCAGTTTCAATATATTGTTACTTACATATTTATTGATTTGAGTTACTGTACATGTGTGCGATATGAGCCCGCTCGCGGCTCCGTCCCCCCGCGCTGGTTAATGATCTGTGCGTAATATATCTCTAAACAGTTCTCTCAAACATTACTTCCTCGTCTTTGTCCTCAAAAAGTATAAAAAGTGTCCGGTCGTGTGCCACCCTCCCTCCCCCCTCCTCTGTTTCCCCCTGCCTTATTTCACTTCCTATTGCTGTTTTCCGCTCCCGCTCTAATGTCTTGTTTAATCTTTGTTAAAGGTCACATAAAAAACTTAATGATATTTAGGCAATTTTCAATAGTGACGTTTGTTGTTTTCAAGTTTAACTAAGTTTTTCTTCTTTTATACTTTAACAGTATATTCTATATAAAAAAATATAGATAGGTCAAGGTAGTTCAAATTACATTAATTTATTTTTTTATCTTTTGCACAGAAAAGCAGAACATACTATACATTTACTATAATATAGCTTGTTTCACCTGAAATGCTTTGTCTCCTTTTGAAAGCGCGTTTGATTGGACCATGATTCAAGATTTGGAAGATCAGGATATTAGAAACTCATTTTCTTAGAGTTCTTTGATATAAAATTGTATCTTAAATTGTAAAAAACCGCCAGTTTTCTATCACAAATTTTATTATCTCTCGCAAACAGTAGAGGAATAGAAGCAGGAAGTCAGCACGTGTTGCGTTGCGTCGCGGCTGCGCCGGCGCGGCGCCGCGTCGTGCGTCGCGCCGGGGTCGCTCGCGTTTCGGGACTCATTGATTTCCGCGATTTGATTTATTTCTGGGGTTCGCCAGTAACGTCTCTATTAGCTAAATGACTCAGAATCATGGACTATGATTAAATATCATCATTTACAGATTTGTTAATTGAACTAAGTTGTTGGTTTGGTTTTCATAGGAAAGGTGTTGAAAAATCTAAATATTTTATATGTATCTCGGTGAAAACATAGTATTACCATGGAGGGATTTCTCAAAAGTACGGGATATTAAGGGAAATCATGTTTTAATAGTTGTTTGGTTATAATTTAGTCACGCTCCTTTCGAAGTTGTACTTGAAACAATACAAAGGAAAATGAAATCTTTGGCGAGTATTAGAGAAAGAAACTCAAGTCTTGCTCTATACTTAAGTATTGATTGTCTGTTTCTCTCGCCATCAAAATGACAAAAACGACTGCTACTTGAGAGTCTGAGTCGCGTTCTGTAATGCGGACCCTAAACTTCATTTGCGTTGTCGTCATAGGACGATTTAGAATATATTTTATCTAATTCCGTTACAACAACGCAAGTTATAAGCTGGTTTCATATTCCGCCTTGGATTCCATGGTGGACAGGAACCTTGCCTCGACAGGGAACTTTAATTCTATAGAGGAGTGGTTCACCCACTTATCTATATATGCGCAAGAGGCCTCCGAGGACCTGCAGCAATTCAACTAATAAATGAACTCGTCAATCCATTGCTCCATTTTGGCATAAAGGACAGACAAACACATATTGATTTTATTTATGACAAGATTCCTGCCCGGAACTTCAATCCCGTGAGAATTGTGGAAAAAAATACATATAAACCTTCCCCTTGAATTACTCCGTCCGTTGATGAAAACCATATGAAAATTCGATCAGTAATTTTTAAGTTTATCGCGTTCAGACAGAGACACAGACAGACAGACTGAATGCGGCAGGGAATTTGTTTTATAATATATAGAGCTAAAGACTACGTATATACGTATTTGAATTACGTTACTTTATCACTGGAGTGAGGTTGTTGGGAGCTGGAGGTGCGGTGTGTGCGGGGAGGTGGCGGGGGTCACGTGCAGCCGCGTGCGCATTGACATGCTGACGTCTGCGCTGGAGGACAGTGGGACAGGAGCGACAGACAGCCGAGTGACAGACAGCCGAGGACAGCCGCCTACGACTGTCTTGAAAAATAATAATTTATTCTAGTATAGAAGGGATCCCTTTTAAGGATATTGTCAATCCTAAATACCTATATACATAGATGATATCTAATGATTGGTCTACTTAGTGAGAGAGTGTCACTAATGCATTCAAGTAAGCGCGAGGTATTTTTATGCATCATAATCAGAGTATACGATACATAAGGAGATGCGTAATGAATAATTATGGTTGAAAGTGTGCGTGCGCGCCGTCCGATACTCTCTTTGCCTCCTCTATATGTAGAGCTAAGCAGAAGACAGTGCCCTCTGTCACTTCATACCATTGAAATCTTAGTAAAATTCTCAAAGTCCTCAGATTTTTAATAGTTAAAAGATTTTATTTCCATTTTCCACACATTAGACATCAACGAGTCACATCAAGATTATTTACTCTTAAAACGATTACAGAAATCGTTTCTCTATTATGTAAATAAACAAAAGATTTCGGCTTCTTGTTAACCTTTATAGATTTCTGCTTATAGAAGAAGACTGAGCCGAAGCGGTGGGGTGTGGCGGGGCGAGGGGTGGAGGGTGCTGCTCGTACTGAGTGCGCGGGAGTCGATGCGCGATATGCTAAGCAGCGCGGCCGCGGTAACTTATGGTCGCGGCGCACAATGAGCCGTGCCGGTCTCTTCAATAACGTTTTGTTTCGGCGGCTATTGTCGATTGTTCACTCCGCACCGGCAGCGGCGGCGCTGCGCGGGCGCAACCGCATCACGCACGATATCCCGCCGTGATATTCCGCCCCATTGTAACAGCTACATACTTATTGCCAACTCTTTTTTTTTGTTGTTTGTTTAGCAAATTATATTGAAAAGTAAAATCTTTCTACTATCGCGAATAAAAATGAACAGCTCGCTAGTTTCTTTGTTTATTGTATGAATGACTGAGTGTGATACCTTTTTTTATTAGTTTTAACTAAGACTATGTTTGTATCACATACGGTTAGTTTTTGTAAGTGTCAATTTAATTAAGGTTAAGTTGAGATTTCATCCTGAGAAAGAATCTTCCTTTTATAGACATACCCAAACGTTTCTTTCGGACATCACTCAACGCTACCAGTCAATATTCTAACTTGTAGATCTGCATGATAGATAGTCTGTATCAAATGTCCGGGAGACTTTGTCTGAGGGAGCGCGGGCGCAGGCACAAAAACGGGACTACAAGCGGGACAAAGATCAGATAAATACACATGTTATACATCGCGATTAATAACGCAGGTATACAAGGAACAACGGGATCGTTTTTAGGGAAAACGTGTTTTTTCGCTGGTCCCAAACTGCCTTCCGCGAAGGTTGCTCCCTGCCACCCTCCATTAGTTTACAAATCACACTCGTTACTCAGAAGCTGAATGTCTGCGATGAGCTCCAATAACAGTTATATTGATGTGATGACTGGAAACTGGAGCCATTGTTAACATTTTCTATCTGAATTAAAGATTAAGTACTAAGAACTCATTTAAGATAAAGATTGAATTTGGATAACAGCAAACAGGTTTATTTGTATGTTACTACTAGCCATCTATTTACTTGCATTTTTACAGACTTCAAAAAAGGAGGAGGTTCTATGGTCGACTGTATGTATTTTTTTTTTGTTCACCGATTTCTACGCCAATTATGGACCGATTTTCAAAATTCTTTTTTTGTTCGAAAGAGTATACTTCAGAAGTAGTACCATATAAATTTCATCGAAAATAATTCAACGTTTTTAAAAAAAATCATCAAAAACAAAAAATATTACAAACCAGAAAATCATCTAAATAAATGAGTGACATTTTCTTTTGTGGTTATCTGCTAATAGGCATTGTAGTCTGCAAAAAATACTAGTTATCTACTTTGTACGAACTGCTGTTGGGATTGAAGTCGGTGACTTATACGTTGCTACCCGTTAAATGTTGCGGTTAAATATTATCTTACTAATAGCTGTTTTAGTAAGAAAATAAAGTAAAGTACACGTACGGGCTACGCTTTGCAAATCTATCAGTCTGCGTAGGTTAATGTTGAGTTTCATGTAGGTATTTGAAAAAAATCTCTTTCCTATGGATTTATATTGTGAAAGAACTTTTGAGAAAATTCTGTACGTTCAGTAGGTATGTGGTGATGACGATCAGTGGTAACACACGGGTAGGTATCGATATTTGTCGGTTGGCATTGGCAGCCGCGCCTCGATGGACAAACACAAATAACAATGAGACGCATCTACATCACAAATGGGATCAAATATTGATGAGTTCTCGAAATGTCGCCACCGTTACCCTGCGCGTATGTACAGACAGCAGCAAGTCAGGTTACCCATTTGCACTACGAAAGCCGACGCTATTACGAGTGAGATAAGGGTGACGTCGGTCACCATGTATAGCCTGATATGCTGCCGTGTGTACTCTGCATATATTGTTGATGTTTTCCAAACGACACAATTAAAGCGGCTGACCAGCGGTAATGTCCTGTCGACGTCTCACAGCAAACATGTCAAGATTTCTCGGTTCAGGCTTTCGTTGTTTTGTATTTTTAATAACGATTGCCTCGACCGGTCCTTGTTCCCCTACATAAATTCAGTAGGTTCTATGACGTAAACTGAATGGCGGCGATATGTCAATAAGTTCGACAGGGCCGGAGTTAGAGATTGTGTGAATAAGCGAAAAGTTTTGTTGCGCTGCAAGCCGCTGTCTGCGATGCGGGTCGGGGTGGGATGATTTACTGCGGAGTGACAAAAGAAGGCGAGGACAGGTGGCAGTTAAAAGGTACAGGTACCTATCTACTTATGTACGAGTAGATAACACAGTGCCCACTAGCTGTTACTGTTAGCTGTTACATGCTGACTACGGCCTCAGCTGAGATCAGAAAACTCTGAAACTAATAAATATTACAACTAAAATTTTTGAGAAAAATTAGCACATTTAGTAAAAACATTATATAATTTTTAAACATTTAGTAAAATAGAATTTTGGAGAAAAATTAGCACATTTAGTAAAAACATTTAGATTACTGACATGTCTATATAATGCTGATGATTCCTGCTAAAAAGACAACAATGTGAAGGCAGAGTTACATTGCAGTGCAAATACTTCTACACTAAGAAGAACAAACACATCAATGTCAAGTGAAGTGTTGATCGTGCGTGTAAAGTAGCGAGGGTGTTCTTAGTGTTGTTTCTCAACAATATCACGCTTTGATTTTCCATCATCAATAATATTATACAATACAAAGATAGATTTTATATTATATGTTACAATTCAGAAATTTTACTACTTTTTTACTGACTAAGGTTGCCTGGAAAAGAAGGCCACTTTTGCGTACAATTGCATCCTTGTGATAAACGTATTAATTTATAATTTTGTGTGCAATTAGTGTTATTGTCTCGAACAAGATTAAAAACGTAAAATATTTTAAAACGAGAAGTAATTTAATTGAGTTCGTATAAGCATGACCTACGGAGCCGAAACGTGGAACATGACAGTAAGGTTGGCCCACCGATTGCACGTCGCTCAGCGAGCAATGGAACGCTCCATGCTCGGGATCTCGCTAAGGAATAGAATCCGAAACGAGGTCATCCGACAGAAAACCGGAGTGATGGATATTATCCAAAAGTGTAGCAAGCTGAAGTGGCAGTGGGCTGGCCATGTCTGTCGCAGAACCGACGAGCGTTGGAGTAGACAGGTTCTCGAATGGAGACCACGTCTTGGCAAACGTAGTGTAGGACGCTCCCCAGCCAGATGGTCAGATGACCTAAAGAAGATAGCGGGTAGTGGCTGGATGAAAACAGCGGAGGATCGTGAAAAGTGGCGCACCTTGGGGAAGGCCTATGTTCAGCAGTGGACTGCAATAGGCTGATATGATGATGATGATGAAGCTTGGATTCAAATACAGACGCAGGCAGAGAATATATTCCTTAGCAGGATGCATTGTAGATATGAATCCGTGAAATCTCGACCAACGGCACACCAGCTGTTATTATTTAACTAATTTTTTAACTAATTTAATGGTTATGTGCTCGAGTAAAATAATCAAATTTGCCACACATTGGTGATCACCTTATAATAATGCCCTCGCACAGATTCGCCACTGGAGATCGGCTGCGTCAGTCACAATTCGCATTAAAAGATTAGACATATGTAGGTCTAGTAGGCGCCGCCGCCCGCCCTGGCATACCTTTCCGTTTTCTTAATTTTATGATCGTGTGGTGATCAGTTGAGAATAACACCACCCCATCTCTTTCAGTGGGTGTCGTAAGAGGCGACTAAGGAAACACAAATGAGACCTGCCTCCTAGTAATTCATTTCAGGCAACGACACTTCATTGTTTTCTGAATCTGAGGTGTCGTCCTATGGTCTCATGCGGTGTGGTAGTGGTAGGTTTTGTAAAGGGCTGTCTGGTTCGCGAGCACCCTCCTACCGAAGTCCGACGCCAAACAGCTTGCTATGTTCCGTCGGTGCGTGGGAGTACCAGTGCCTTTATAGACACTTTCTGGGTTAACCTGCTCCATCGTTGACCTCATCTTTGACCTTAAGATTGAGGTCAAGAGTTAACCCATCTTATAATAACAAAATGCTTTTTATTTATTTATTTAGTTTAGGATCTCCAACAGTGGTGATCTATTTACTGATCTTTTAAATGTAGATTTTATAGTGAGTTATGCTGTAGCTAAAAAGTTGGACATGTTTAACAATGAGTTACAATATTTAGTTTGAGAATCATTGGCGATTGGTAACGTTTAGTATTGCGTCATTTAGTAGAGTATCAAATACTAAATGCATAGGAGCTATAAAAATTAAGGGGCGATGAAGCAGTGAAGTCACGATGACGCGTGTGCTTGGGAGCCTAGTACATACGTCGGTCTTTTAATCAGAGAATCGAGGCTTTTATTCGGCTTCCTCGATAATAAATGGTACTTAAATTTCTTCCTTAAAGAAAGCAATTAAGTATCTTCCTTTAGGTTGTTTTAACAAAGTTCCAACTTGCTACAGTGGGTTGTAAAAACGAACCAAAAGAATTATCGGTACAAATAATACCAAAATGTATACTGAAATACACAGTCTAATTCGTTATTTTGTACATTAATTCTGGATAAATATGAATTCCAACCGTACTTACCTTCTAAGACGTCATCCTCAAGATCCTTTTCAAACTTTATTATGTTCTCAGGTTAATGAAGGTGAAGGATTAACCAACAATAAAAAAATGTGATTTTGTTATTGTTGATGTTGTACAAATATTAAAGGTCACACTAGTGTAATTATTTCTTTGGCGTGTGCACAGTGCCAACAACCGGAGTTAGTTGGGGGTGGCAAACTGTCCGGCCGGATTACCGACGTATCCAGGACCCCGGACGCGGCGGCAAATTAAAAACTAGGGCGATTTGTTACGTCACCGATGACGGCGCGGCGGCGGCACCGCGCTCATTATTGCAAACAAAGCCGCGCTGAGCCGGCGCACCTCACCCTTTGTTTACTTAATCTTCTGTTTTCTTTTATGTCCGTCGCATTGAAGGTCCATTATGTAGTTGTGCAATAGTGCGCGGGTAGCGGCCCCCCGCGGCGCGGCGCGCTCTCACGCGGTGGATCAAAGCGTTGTTTACATCCGCTGAATTCGCAGTTTGTTTATTGACAAGTCACTCATTAAATTGACACGCGGCGGTGATTGATTGACACTCCATCGGCGCTATTCACTCTCCGCCGCAGTACCGCGCCGGCGGTGCCGGTTACACCTCTTCAATACGAATATTGTATTATACAACCGTTTCTAACATATTGTGATTGAGAAACTCGTTGAAAAAGAATTTGCATAATTAAAATGAGTTTTTTCTATGATTGCGAGCAGTCGCGGTTGAGTAGAGTCGTATCGGAGCGTAATTATATTTACGCTGCAAGCCTTGCAAGCTCTGGAGGGTTTGCGTAAAACATCGTCTGGTGTAGCGCAAAAACCACCGGTCTGCTGAGCAAGTTGAAGAAACAGCTTTTTAACAGCTAATGTAATCGGTGAATCTAATTGTAATATCTGTAAACTCTTTACTACTTCTTGAAAAACATAATTTGTACCTAGATGGGGAACACTTAGATCTAATATTGAGTCATTTTCGGCCAGAGACCTTTACTATGTATTTATTTTAAAATGTTATTTAACAGTTACACTGTATATAACTTACTTACTAATATAAGAAGGCAGGTGTTAAATATCACCCCCACTTATAGGGCGATGCAAGTAACGAGCGAACAAGTTAACATAATCACCTGCATAGTGCACAGGGCTGCGGTGTGTAGCAAGAGGAGACTAGGTACTTTATTGACAGTTTGAAAGGTGTTCGTGTAATTTTTTGTATCTTTTATTTAATTTTATACGGGAGCGTCTTAAAATTAAGGTGCAAAATTAAATTCATCACTCTTATTATGAGGAAAGTTTAAAGTGTTATAAGGTTTTTTTTGAAAATGTTTTTACCCTGTACTGAACTGGTGGAAACATCTAGAATAGAAGATGTATCTTTTGTGACTGCACGATTTGCACAATCCAGAAAAAGCCATTTGTCAACCCTGTGGGGATCGGGGTGTCGTGTTAGGTACACTCGAACGTTGTCTCCGAGTGCGGGGCTCTCTGTAGTCTGCGCGATATGAAGTTTGTTTTGTCTCGATTTAAATACGGCGCTTGCCGCACTCACGGCCCCTCGGCCACGCTTTTATTTTTATTTGCACCGGTAAAGGCCTCCTTTGCATAGTCAAACAGCAATTTGACATTATTTGAAAAGAAACATTTACATTTGCAGGGATGACTTCAGAGGACATCTTTATAACGAGAACATCAGGCGGCCGCGGGGGCGACGGGGGCCGAGGGGACGACGGCGGCCGAGGGGGCGCAAGGTGCGGCGGGGGGCTCGAGTGGAGTGACGCGGTTCATTTGCTGGAGTGTCGCAGCTCGCAGACGCAAACGACTCGAATTAAGAGTGCTTTATTATTTCACCACTTGTGCGTCGACGATAAGTGTTTCTTTGATTACTTTACCTAACAAGCTGTCACACGACTCGTACTAAAACTCTAGTTACTTGCCTACATATTTTAAAGATATCATAAACCATCAAGATTGGGTTTTCACGAACAGGGCTGAGTTGTAAGGTAGCTTTCTTCAAAGATGTTTAGGGAAAAAATTTCACCTAATTGTACGTTCAATAACTCTAATTATTAAAAAAACAAAATACCCGACTGCACACTAAAATAAAATGTATCCTATGACACTCCCGTAATCAAGACAAATCTAACGATACCTCATACATCAAAATCCATCAAGCCGTTTAGGCTACAGGAGGTCACAAAGGAACAGACATACATACATACTTACATACACTCGAAAAACATTACCCTCCTTCTTTGGCAGTCGGGTAAAAATAGATCTTTTTTTATTTATGAGGATCTTTAAGTTGGCCGCCAATAAGTCGGTTGCCACTTGATTGGTCTAAATATGGAAATTGACTCTTTTGTTTTATGGTTCCTTTATCTGTTGTTCTGCTAGCCTGATGTCAGCTGGGAACCAGAGACGACGGCGATGGCGGTCGCGGATGTCGGTGGCGTGGCGTGGCGCGGCGCGGCGTGGCGTGCGTAACGACCGCGGCGTGCGACACCCACTGCACGACCGCCGGCGCAGCGCTGTGAGAACCAGCCTTATCTCATACTAACAACCGCTTAGGAAACACCATCCGATAGCACCGCTTACCCATCTTCAAAGAGAAAGGCTCCCTTCGCTCAGTCAACAGCTTGGTTTAAAGAATCTATTGCCTACCATAACGGGAAAGTTGTTCCCTTACAACTCATCAAAGGTATTTGGCAAAAGAAAAGTTCATTTTTACGTTCGAAAATAGATCGCATTCCAAAAACAAACATCGGAAGCTGCAGCATGGCGAAAAGGCCGGGTGCGCGCGCCGCCCCCGTGCTCGGCGGCGCCGCCAATCGCAAGCGCGCGCGACGCCTATTGGCCGACGCCGCGCGAAAAAACGCCGCGGAAAACAATGGCACTCTACGTACAAGTGAGGCGTATGACCGGCCAGTGATTGAAGAGCCTTATGCGAGCTGTCATCAGGCCGTGTCACCTCCGTGATAAGCCGACGAGTGTCTGCTTCACGCCGGCCGCGTGGCTCTACCTCGCTGGTGGTGGCTATCTGCTGTCTGTGTGCTATCGACAGCCTGCGCCGGCGACTTGTGTGTACTCACATTAAGTATACTATCTAGAACAAATTTAATAAATGACGTCAAAGATGTCACACACGTATGTTTGATGTGAACAAACTTGCATTTACCATTAAACGTGAAACAATCTGATCTGTGAAGGTTTGCGGGGTCTTTTCTCTAACTAGGAAATAAGTTAATGATCTTAAAACCGCCGAACAAATCACCTTTAATTTTCTAGTTAAGGACGACAAAAAAGCATAAATATTGGTCCTCGGAGCTAGTACGCCACGGACCAATACACACCTGTAACTTAAAACACCTTTCTTTTCCACCAAGGGTTAATAAATGTAAAAAAGGGTTTTTGCTAACTGGTGTTCACTCGTGGCAATGGCCGTGACTATCTATCTACATAAACCGCACATACCCATGCGGCCCGCGCCATGCGCTGACGCAACGCACCAAAAGGGAAACTTATTAATACATAAACCATAACACGATCATAATCGCCGTGTAATACCTTGTAGTAGCACATGCTGAATATTCAGGACCCAGCAACGGATACTCTGGCTGTAAATCACAGGCAATTAGTAATTACATACAAACACACATACAGACGTGTTCTACATAATCAATTATACACATGAGAGCGTGCAGGATGCACTATATTATACCTACACTTCAAACTATGTAATTTCCATCTATTATGTTATTATTGACCATATTCGGACGTGCGAACCATATTTTTGGATATTGGCGTTCGTTCTATTAGTTATTGTAAGGAGGTATGCGTACTTTATGAGTTAATAGGAACTAGATACTTATATTCGATTATATTTAAGTGTTATGTAGAGTATGGTAGCGGTGGTTGTTTACCCGGGTGATGGCGGTCGCAAGAACAATATACAGGATACACACGTACAGTACAGCGGGGCGTATGCGTGCGCGCAGACGAGGTCTAAAAACGCGGCGAGTGACATCAATATCGTATAGACGAGCGCGGAATGCCTAATGAGGACGTGCACTTCTTACCCCCCCCCCCACGCCTTTTCTTCACCGCTGTAACATACGGTGCTCAAAACTGTTAGTACCCGTGTAGATACAACAACAGTTAGACTTTGTTAGGCTTATCACGCACGTTTTACTTGCCGTTGTTGTCGATCAGTAGTTAAAGTACTTTTGATTTTTTAGTAAGTTGCAACTCAAACTCAAAAGATGGAATAATATTATCGTTTGAAATGTCCATTGAGAATAACTACGAACCATCAATCATCAGTTTCGTGAAATATTTGAAAAAGTTGACCAAATGTTCAGGGAAACATTTACAGTTTACCATGCACATTTGAAAGTTCATAAACTTATAGTAAATTAATTAATGATAGATAAATAATTGTAACGAAATCGTATATAATTCCATGTGGTAACGTATATTAAACAATATATACCATTTACTACATTTGAGCACCAGTGCATGAGACATGAGTCGACCGCAGTCACCGATGTCCTCATGTCATGACACTACTTGTTACGGACAATGGAATATTTTGACAAATATTCAGCCACTAAATTAATACTACTTAAACACAAACTTATGACTTATCTAGTCTTGTAGGTAATGTCCTACAATCCGTCATTAGCCCGTAAGGTCCCCACCAAGGGGCAACATAATACATTTTTTATGACATTAGTTGGCGCACGTGCTGTTCAGCGTACCGATGGTAAAAGGTCATCGTTGCTCATAGAAATATGCAACTCTAAATGTCTCGTCTAAATATTGCCGAACATTTAGGGAAGAGGATAGACTTTCATGAGCATAGCCCTAACAGACCCACACATTTAGATAGAGAATCTTATGTGGGCCGTTAGAAAAACTCCTAATTTTACTTCGAAGTTTCACATTGAGTTTACAAAATAATAAAATGGAAATGATAGGAGCTTGACTACTTTTTTCTGTCCATGGTCCGCTTTTGGTGTTTCAAAAAAGCTTTTCTCATCAAAATGTGAGCTGCAACTAATCGATGAAGAAATTACCGTGCCTCGCATTCGCCATTAATGCAGCATGTGAACAATGGCTCAGCGGTTTGTTTTTGTACACCACCTCATTACAGTTTCACAGTCCCTTTGATTAATTATCGAGCCAGTCTTTACGAATATGTCCAACTTGTCTCGCCAATGTCATTTGATTCGGCTTGCCTATTGTTTTCCTAACAAGATTAGAAAAAAATCTTCAATCGGTTGATCTTTTTTCTTCTATTTTAAAATTCTTCCATCAGAACAGCGTCAACAAAACCTTACAAAGTTTGTAACAGAAAAATCAATTAAGTGGTTACAGTTGAAGGCGTTAGTGTACCAACAGTTGATGTTATTGGAGGGTGGCTTAGTGGATGTCCCGTGGCCGCGGCCGGCGCAGGCGCAGGCCTCGCATTCCAGCGCGACCGCCTCGTTGGTATGCCGGGCCGCGCGCGCAAACTGAACGCGCAAAAAAAACAATGACTTCGTATTTTATACGTCTCTAAACGTTCCATCAGCGTATTGATACGAATCCTCGAGCCAGCCTTAACTGACGAGCGGATGTTTTCCTTTTTGACGGATTTCATCGACGTTGACGTCGTCCCGCTACTTTTTTAAACATAGACCCTCCAATAAAACGATCGCGATTGTGCGACTCTAAACATTTACATTTTTAAGCAATTTAGGCTATACTTTATGTTATTTTTTTCCGATCAGTCTCTTGAGAAATAAAACAATTTGAATAAGTTTCTCTTGAGAATACTCCTGAGTTGTTGAACCTCGTTTTCGCGCCCACTGACTTGTCTTGAACTAAAACTTAACTACTACTGAAATTAATTTATGCAAGGCTTAGAAAGAAACTGTTGCGCTTGATGACTCAGTGTGACGTGTTAAAAGCAGCTTAATGAGTATAAATTACAAGTTGTGTTGGAGTGTGCTGGCGTCGGCGCAGGTGGTACAGCGTGTACCGAGAACCGCCGCTGTTTGCAGTCGCTTGTTTCAACACGGAGGGACTTTGCCTCAGCGTGTTTGCCGACCGGCTTCCAACGGGATCCGCCGACGTCAAACAATGACCAGCTACTCACTGACATATTTCACATGTCCTGTTCTCCTGAGGTATAACCGTAATAATAGATGAAGAAAATATTACTTTATTGTTTTTTTTAGAGTCGTAGACCGTAGAGTTGCGGCGGCAACAGAAGGCGAGGCTCCCACAATGGATGTGACAAATATCGGAGCTACGACATCGCCGCCGCTGTCCGTCAGACTGTTTGTGCGTCTGCTTTTTATGAGATTAGTTATAGTTTTTACAGCCTCGCGTGTATTCCAGGGGTCACGGGCTGTGATTCATACAACTTTGAACACTTTTGTTGCAGGATTGATTGTATTTTTTAAAAGGGTTTTTGTAACGTACCACGTATAGGTTGCTACTTTGTGAGAATGTCTCTAATGAGAAGATGTTGGAGAGATTTTAGAGGATACTTCACGGTACATTAGTATCATGGGCTTGCTGTCTCCCATAATTGAAAGTGGATATCTTCCAAAGTTCTACGTGAAACAGACCGTTCGTTACGTGTTTATCTCTGCCAGGAGTCAGGCGCCACTCGCCGCTCTACGTGCACTTGCCAAAATTACATTTATCTCGACAATCTGCGCTCTGTGTTTTGAGTTTGAGTCACGTGGTGCAGGAAAACTTTAGAGTTATTTTTTGCCTAGGTAAAGATAAAAAAATATTTTTATTTATGTGTGTAACTTATCTAACCGTATAGCGCCAAAAATTCTAATCAAAGTTGTCCTTTTAAAAAAAAAACATAAGGCTCAATTAACAAGTAGGCTGTTAGGTTTTGTACTCTTGTTTAAATTCTAGTGTTTTGAGTTTCTTTTGATGTTCAGATTTCATGGCGTTATGATTTGGTTGTTATTCTGATTTTATTTTTGTCATTAAAAACGTAATAAAAAACCGACCAAGAGTGTGTCGCACTACGTGATGTCAGGTTCCGTAGTTAAAAAAAATACATGTTATTACTTGATCGACTTTACTCAATAACTTCAAAAGCCAACCTATAGTAATAGTTTAATTTAGTTAGATGTTCTACTACTGACAATTTTTTACAGATTTTTAGAAGCAACTGTTTAGCTAACTTTATAAACACTTAAAAGTTTTATGTTTAGCTTATAAAGGGTTCCTTGAATTGAAAAATGTTCTTTAAAATCCCTATTGTCTTTCAAAAAGCCATTCAGAGACAGTAAAAGACGAATAAAAAAATTGTACCCCTTTTAGCGTACCTCCCACGTAAAAAGGGGATGATTTATGAAAACGGCAAATACAAAATTTGAAAAAGGGCATGGCAAAACTGTAAGGGTTCATAGTTTATTACAGAACCCTAAACCCCACATACTACAGCATCTTTCTTCGGTCTGTGGTAAATTAGACCTTTCAGGAGCTTCTGCTGGACATCGCTTCGCTCGTGTTGACTCTTGTTACATATTACAAAACACAATATCGTTAATGTTAATAAAATTACAGTTAAGTTTATCCTATACATAAAATATTAACTTTCACTTTATATGATATCGTAGGATACTACAATATCTATCTCACGTGACGACAGCGCGGCGTGTGCGCAGCTCAAAGTGCGGGATTTCATCCTCGGATCTGATAGCTGAGGTTATGATGCATTTGGCGCGTCCAAATCCACTCCACCCTGCCACACGTGACCACAGGTGGGTGCTCGTGCTCCTGCTGATTACAACAGTTTTGTTTCTACAGGGTGTACATTGAGGGATGAATCTACCCATGATAACGAACAAATTTTTCTATGGGACCAACTTTCCTACTAAAAAAAAATCTGTTGTTCGAAACATTTTGGTTGAGTGGGTCTTGAACTTTTGTATGGAACAGCAGATTTTTTTTAGTAGGAAAGTTGGCCCCATTGAAAAAGTTGTTCGTAATCATGGGTAGATTCATCCCTCAAAGGTGGTCGAATGTTTTTAATTTCACTCTTTAGTTTTACACAAGAAGAAAAACGCTTGTATAATTAATACAAACGCTTTTATATTTAATCTAATAGTATCGAAAAATCCTACCGGTTTAATCTATACACTTGTACATTACTGTACGAATAGCGAGAACCATCTGACTAGAGTAAAGGCAAGGCAAGCATACGTTATTAGTATCTTCTAAGTAGTCTGTAGGTAAGCGCCATGCGCCACAGTAGCTGGTATAGTAATAGTTGCAAATCTGTCACGCGGAGATGACACGAGTCGAATGTGTCGTTGGCATATTAGGTGCGTGGGCGCAAGCTCTCACGATGTAATTCTCGGCCTCGGTGTACCACACCGTTAATCAATCGCGGACCGTGGGAGTGCGGGGCCGCCTCGACCCCCTCGTCCTTCCAACCAACACCTCGTCCTTCACACAGACGTGAGTTGTGATTGACACTTCATCCGTGAACGATCCCTCGCATTGTCAGTGGAGCGGCTGGCAGCAGGCGCAAACTTAGAGACAATGGCGATTTAAAATACAATAACTTCGCCTGAAAGTACGGTAGTGGTAGCGACATTCCCGTCACGAGGTTACCTTTTTCGACTATTTTGTACGGCGCCATCACGATACACTCTCCTTATTAATAACGTGTCTTGAATTGAAAATTTCCTCACAACAGCGCAGTTTTTGGCGGCATCTGCCTTACACACCTACGCATTTAACCCATGTAGATGCTCAGCACTCGATCGCGTTGTTAGCATGCATTCAGTATCATTATGTCTGTAGCATGTGAGATGCGGTCGTCATCGAAGCAGCGGCGGCGCTAATTATCCGATGTGCGACCGGCCTAATGGCCGCAGCCACAGCGCATACATTACAATAGAGATCGCCTCGCGCCGCCGCAAACGTCTTGCCAGCCACCACACCTCGTCCGCGCCCGCTCGCTTGACATGCTCACTTAATCAGTTGAACCTAATGTAGTTCCAGTAAATCCTGAGCTTTGGCTGTTAAGTCACTTTCATTCCGTGAGTCGATAATATCTACAGAATACGCGAATTGTGTGATTATCTATTAGTGTGTCGGTGAAGAATCATGGGTTCATTGGTATGCTAACCAGCCGCGGTCGTCGATGGCGACCACTTCACGACAGCGACACACATTTTTTGTACCATATTTCGCAGGTGCCATCTTTATTGCCTTCTGTTCGAAGTCTGAATTCCTCGAGCGCTGTTCAACGCCCATATGAATGCAAACATCGTTAGCAATTACGCAACAATGTTTTCTTTGCATCGACTCGCCACTGTTTTTGAGAGCTGTCTGTTGTTATACATATACTTCTAGGTTTTAGTTAAATGTGAGACATGGTTCAGATGATGTGTGTTCACATATGTTGAATCAAGGAACCGATCATCGATCATCCTGCGTCTTCCTTGCTATATGCTTTATATGCCATATTTTCAGACCATCGAAATGCCATTAGACAAAAGTATCATTTTACGGAATTATGTTTCATCCATTTTCAAAATAACTTTTTACTGTTGGTCGAAGTTTCTTTTGAGCATTAAACTATTGACCGAATTCTCTTTTGAACTTTTTACTGTTGGCCGAAGTTTTTTTTGAACTTTTCACTTTCGGTCGAAATCTTTTAAAATTTTTTCATTTGCCTCTCTTACGCTTCATCGAAACAACAAATGAAACAGGTTAGAAAATGTTTTTGCATTCCTGCTTGCTTGCACGCTATATGCCTGCATGCTGCTTGCATGTTTGCTGCTTGCTTGCTTGCACAGGGGTGCGGGGGCGAAACCCCCGCGGGGGGGCTCGGGGGGAGAAGCCCCCCGCAAGAAAAACAAAACAAACACCACTCAAACCGACGGTCTAGGTTAGGTTAGGTTAGGTTATGATTCTGCGTGCCTGCTCGCTTGCATGCTAAAGGTTTGCCTGCTTGCATCCCTGCTTGCTTGCATGCTACATACTTGCTTGCATGTTGCATGCTTGCTTAGTGCTCTTTGCTTAGTTGCATGCTGCTTGCTTGATTTGCTTGCATGCTGCTTGCTTGCTTGCATGCTGCTTGCTTGCTTGCATGCTGCTTGCTTGCATGCTGCCTGCATGCTGCTTGCTTACATGATGATTGCCTGCATGCTGCCTGCTTGCTTGCACACTGCGCGCTTGCTTGTTATAAGTAATAACTACTATCGAATGCTTAACTAAAATAATATAGGTACAGTGGTGTAATTAATGTTTGGAAAAAAATATTAAGGCAAATGAAACGGTGGTGTAGTGAACATATGTGAAAAAAAAACATGGCAAATAAAACGGTGGTGTAATGAAGTGGTGGCCGAGCATTAATTCGCCAAAAAGTTTTTCGGCCAAATAAAACGATGGAGTCACGTAAAAAATCGAATTAATAATAGGTTAACTGATATAGTGGCAAACGTTATGTCGGCGAATCAAAAAAAACGAAACAAAAAACGTCGGAAAGTTTTCTGTCAAATGAAAATCGGTCAACATTTTTTCGAACTTAAGATAGGTAACCGTTGAATCAGCCATTAAGTACACCTTTTATCCGGCTCTTTAATAGAATGGAAGAATTTGTTCAAATATCTTTGAAATGTATAAAAATAAGAATTCCTTTAAGTATGGCTTTCTGCCTGCAATGTCCAGTGTGTAGTCCAGTGTGTAGTCCAGTTACCCATTGGACTAAGTAATAGTGTAGTCTAGTGTCTAGTAGTCACGTTAAATCATCCAGCTCTAGTTGTCGTAGTTTGTAAATCCTGCCCCACTTGTGATGATGGATACGTTCGGGTTTTTTTAAAATGATTATGTATATATCTACAGCTGTGATTTAGATATTTTTTATAATGGATATAATAATGTCAATAACAGGCTTCCACAATTAACAAAAGTATGTATGGATTCTCTCTTGTTAGGTGTGCTGTAAAAAATTTCTTCCTAAAAATAAGCAGTGCCTGTTGTGTCGTATTTCTTTTGTATGTTTCTTTTTATATGTCTATTGTGTACAATAAACAGTAATAAAATCGAAACTAACACGATGTAGACACAAGCGGCTTGTACTGATATTGACCAATCAATATAATCCTACTTATAGTACTAGGTAATATCATAGTAAATGTGAAAGTTTGTGAGGTTGTATGGATGTTTGTTACTCTTTCACGCTCAAACTGCTGGACCAATTTTGATAACATTTGGTATGAAGGTAGCTGACACCCTAGATTAATACATAAGCTACATAATTTTTCCAAATTCCTATGGGAACGAAGTTCCGGGTGAAAATCTAGTAGTCAAACGATTATTATCCCATGAAAAAGACGGTAAATTTAAAAAGCTGTCAATTTTCTACACAGTAGAACTCTAGTGAAAACAATGACAGATACTAGAATTATTGTAGATCTTTTTTTATTTTTTTATTTTTTTTGTATGTATCAAAAATATTGTTTGCAGCGTACTATTAGTGTTAAAACATGAGAGATTTTTCTGCCTTCTTCATGGGACACGAATAGATTGACAGACACAAAATTTGTATATGTATATGAATTTAAAAAGCAATGAATCGTAAGTAATACATATGAAAATAACCCGTTATCAAATCGGGAAAAGCCACGAAACTATATTATTGTCTTCTATAGACAACCTCGCTTTTTTGGGAACAAAGATAGAGATCAATATATCTTTCTAGTTGGCCGTTTATGCAGCAGCCGCTACATTGCGCGGCGAGGGGGGATGCGGGGTCGCTGCGCGTGCGCACCCCTTATCAGCCGGAAGCCCGCGACGTGCGCTACACGACGCAGCCAGCACTCGATGCGACCACGTGACCAGACTACCATTACCCTCACGATCCTGGTTTTGTACACTCTATGAATGAAAGCCAGACCCATTCTTAACCTACTTCAAAAAAGGAGGAGGTTCTATGTTCAAGTGTACATATTTTTTATGTATGTTCACCGATTTTACTTAATATAATAATATAAGGTCTTCTTCTTCTATTTACTTGAATACGTTAGTTAGGTGCATTTATGAGACTTTCATGCTTCCCCTATCTTCATTGGGAATATATTAGGTACGTGTAGCGTGAGGAACTGAAACTTTGATGTGGAAATTACCGAATGCACTAATTAACCGACTTCAAAAAAAGAGGAGGTCCAATGTTCGACTGTATAGTATATCTTTTTTAGGGTTCCGTACCCAAAGGGAAAAACGGCACCCTATTACTAAGGCTCCTCTGTCCGTCCGTCCGTCCGCCCGTCTATCCGTCTATCCGTCCGTCCGTCCTTCTGTCACCAGGCTGTATCTCATGAACCATGATAGTTAGACAGTTGAAATTTTCGCAGATGATGTATTTTTATTGACCGTATTACAACAAATATCTCATGAACTGTGATAGTTAGACAGTTGAAATTATCACAGATGATGTATTTCGGTTGCTGCTATAACAACAAATACTAAAAAGTAGAATAATTTAAATATTCAAGGGGGCTCCCATAACATTATTTTTTTGCCGCTTGAGTCCGACTCGCACTTGGCTGGTTTTATAGGTAATGGTACGGAACCCTTCGTGCGCGAGTCCGACTCGCTCTTGGCCGGTTTTATTTATGTATGTTCACCGATTTCTCCGTTATATGTGGACCAATTTTCAAATATTTTTTTTGTTCGAAAAAGTATTCTCAAGAGAGTATTCTGGAATTGGAATCCCAGATAAATCATTTTCTTCTATTATTTTCATCAAAAAGGGGAAAAAAAAATTAAACCAACTTCAAAAAAAATGGAAAACTAAAGACAACATCACTTAATGTGCTACTACCTACGGATCAGTTTGAAGTCAGTACCAAGCCAATTAAAAGGCCGCTTTCGCAGCGATTTGAAACAGATCGGTAGGTACTACGTAGCATATTAACTTATGTTGTCTTTATTTTTCACTTTTTTGAAGTCGGTATTTTTTTTTGTTGTTTTAAAATCGAGGCTATAAGTATACGAATTAGATATTTTTTAAAGAGTCATAGCTTCATATGTATTGTTTGCAGTTAAAGCTGCGTGTTCTATGACCACGTCCCGCAACGCGACGTGCTTCCTGCGCGCGCGCACGGTCTGCCTGCGCCCGCGCAGCCCTGACGACGACGGCGGCGGCGGCGCGGCGTGGCGGCCGAGGTATCATAAACCACTCCGACACTGTGGGAACCACATATTGTTTTCCTATTTTTTGTCACTATTCCGGATGTCACATGAAAGCTAATTTTTCATTTTATTGCTTTTTTGTTTGTTATTTCTTCCACCTTTGGAGTTTTGTATTCGAATGGTTTAGTTCAGTCCTAAAAATAAGAAAATGTATAAACATGTCGTAACAGAGGGTATTAAACTTTCATTACACCTCGAATTAAATATATCAAGACATATCGTACTCGTAGGTCGGGCACTGATCTCATTGTAAATATATCAAGACATATCGTACTCGTAGGTCGGGCACTGACCTCATTGTAAGTCAGTGACGGTGGATCATAATTATGATTTTGTTTATTTCAATACTCAATCATTTATTGCATTCCACTGTGTTTTTATGCTGACAATTTTACATAACCATTTCACTGATAAACGATACCTAATTGGGTTAAAATTATCTTAATTCTGCAATGATATTAAGACATTGTATCGAAACCTTGAGAAACAGAACAGAAATCGAAAATCTTCAGAAACAGAAATTAGACTTGACGTCATGATCGATCGTGCGTCTTCAGCGCTTTGCAAGTAAAAATGTTTATAAAATATTCAGTTAAGAAGTTTTTGCTGGCCACCTGGACGCGGGCGCGCATTAGCATTGTATTGAAATGCTGCGAAGAGTGGCAAAAAACCGATCCGCTGATAACAGAGTAAATTAATGAATTATGTAGTACTTACAGTGACCACTGGCACACGCCCTGCTACCTGCACTCTATTACACTATGTAGCTCAAAGAAAAACGAAATTTTGTACTTTGATCTGAATTAATTTCTTTAATGACGAGTAACTAGTACTATGATGCTATATTATTACTTTCCTGGTTTCTGTTTACTATAGTTTAAGGATAGCTTTCTTCTCTGAGGAAAATTGCACCTTTGCGAATAGGCGCAAAGTTTAAAATGCCAATGTATTATAATTATAATTCACTACTTTGACTTATTTTAAGTAACATTCTCAATGTTCTATGAAATAAAGCTATTTTTGACATTGACATCTCGTATTACGGAACGGAAAATAGGCACCAGTGATTTATTCAGTAATATAAAAAAATGATTATTTAATTTAATTTATACATGGTTTTCATTGGTGTCAAAACATTGTAATTTGTGTCTTGTCCTGTTTTGTAGGCTACTGCTTTATTGTAATGCGTCGAATATAAATTCATTTATTATAATGGCGGATCAGCGAGTGTGAACACGGGTTTATTTAGCGGCAATTGTAATAAATTTAAATAAATACATGTCGATGCTCCCGTCATCGGCTCATTATTATGGACCTAATAAATATTGTTATCTCTGCCCTCAGAATCCAAGGAAATTTTCCGAAAAAATAGGAAATTCGGTTAAATTTGAATATGTCAGTGTTTGGACGTGTGAGTGACGGCTGCGCAGGCGCAAGCGACCCACCCAGAATATATTAATACGCAACTATGTTTGTTCTTATTTTCTAAATGTTAACTTGATAAATTCATTGATGTTATAAAGATGAGGAGTTATATAAATTAAAAAAACAATTGGTTTTTCTACATTACTTGTCACATTCAATAGAAAGCGGGACGGAGCATTCTAGCTCAAGGTTGGAAGGAATCATCATAAAGAGATCACATGTATATAGATATGTAACAGTGATAACAGTAACCTTTTATTTTCATGTAAGATTAAATGCCTCTGTTCTTGTTCCTAATGTTTCAAATTTTACAATCTATCTATCTAATCTAAACACTCACGCCTATAATCCCTTTCGTGGTAGGCAGAACGTCATGTCATGTCATCGTTGGTGTGTTGTGTGGTGTGGTGTGTGGTGTCATGTGGTTACAATCAATCACATGTTGTAATTTGTTCAAAACTAAGCAGGAGTACTTTTTTACAGCATTTCTGAAGCTTCATCGTCGTTAAGACCTTCGGAGACAAAGCATGTTCGTTTGGCGTGGTTGTAGCGGTCGCGTAGGTATCGGGCAGTGGCAGCTACTTGAACATTCCGAGTGGCCGCTGCTGCCAGAAGTTATTACCGCCGATGGCCATTGTCATTCAGGTGTGCGCGCGCGCCGCCGCCGCGGCCGGCGCGTCCGCATAGCAAGCAGCCGCTGGCCGGCCGCGTGCTCACGCGTGACCCGCCGCCGGCCACTGCTTTCCATCGTATGGGAAATCGACGATGGCTGACTGCTGGTCACCTGCCTCTCCCCGCCCCGCCCCCCTGCCTGATGAACATTCTGTTACTGATAGAAACTGCGCTACGTGCTTGACAATTGCCCAACTTGACTGTGCATTAACTTCAATTTTACGATCACACGGTTGCTACAGCTATGAAATTATAAGGTATCTAACGTAAGCTTCAATCACACTTAGGTGCTAGATATTTTGACAAAACAATAAAAAAAAACATTTACACTTAATCGTTTATTGCAAACATTTACCATTTTTATAAAGTTGTATTACATCTGATTTTTCTGTTATTAAAGAAAGATTTCTTCTTCGTGTTGTCATGAAGAAATATTATTCAAGACTAAAACTACAGACAGTACTATGGAACGTTAGCAATGAACATACTACTTGTAGACATATTTAGAAGAATTTGATGAGGTCATCGTGTTGAGGCAGTTATGTCCCGTCACGGCTCCATGGGAGCAATTTGGCGGAGTTGGCGAGACTAGCAGTGTGCGCTGGCGTCACGTGCGTGCTATCGGTGATCGCTCCCACCGCGCGCCTGGCGCCGGCTGTGGACGCACAGTTTTACAAATGTGTACCTATTATATACTGCAGTAATAGTATAAGGATACTGTCATCGTAAAACGTTTTATTGAGAGGTGCCTGGCAGACGTTTGATCAGGAACAATTCTGATTACCTAAGTTACCTTAAAATGATTGATATGACGTTCTTCTCCTTACGTGACGCTTAGATATATCTTCAGTCATTGGCCAAACAAACGTGTACACGCGCTGAACAATGTTTAAGTAACACATTTTGGTGTTCCTTTATGATTATGATCAATCGATAAGTGAAGGGTTCTTCTTCTTCTTAGCGTTTAGTCCCGTTTCTCATTCGGGGTACGCTTGACCATGATCCAGGGTTTGGCAGTTCAAGTCATTACAGTGGAGCGACTGCCATCTGACCTCCGTGACCCTGCTAACAGGGGAACTTGACCGGATTGGATCATGGTTACACATTCAGTCTCCTGAAATGTGCAGGTTTCCTCACGATGTTTTCCCTCAACGTAACAGCATCGGTTAGTGTGCAACTAATGTACATAACTCAGAAAACGAGTCACCGGTATATGGCGGCACGGATCGAACTCGGTACCTCTCACTTACGAGTCCGACCCACTAGCCATCACACCACCGACGCTCTCGATAAGTGAAGGGTTAATCAAAAATACAAAATCTGCTGAAAAAATTCGTAATGGTTAACACTTGGATTTTAAATAATATAATTAATTACCACCTTCAGCTGTACGTAGCAGTTTGTTGACTTAATGCATTCCACCATTCAGGAATATCAAACTTCTGGCTTTGTTTGAGTGCAGTGGCGTGCATAGACATTTTAGGCAGGGTAGGCAGTGAACTTTTAGTGATGAAAATTATTAAGATTTAAGAATGTTAGATAAAACAACTTAAGGTTATTCAAATCAAAATAATCTGTGCTTCCAAACTTTTATATGTAGGTATAAAAGTTTGAAAACAAAATGCACGGAACACAAAATAAGCGGTTAGTACCTATGCACACAGCCCGTGAGCCAATTATTATGAATGTCGTATATTTTAGTATTAAAATGTCTTACTCGGCCTTTTGCAATAATGTTTACTTTTTCTTGAAAAGGTAAACTTGAAAAATTATGCAGTTTCGGCAAACAAACATCATCACCACACTTTTCACAACTTATTGTACTCATTTTGTTCTAAACAAATGTCTAATAATCACTATAAACTGATAAAACATTAATTTGCAAAAGTTTTCGTTCGTAGTTGCAAAAGAAAAACAATCCATTAAGAAAAAAATGCCGCAAAATTAAAAATCTATAACAGCCCTTCCAAACTTACCAAATATTGACACTTCTCAATTTGGTAGCATCGCTTTATAGGCAGAGCTTTTTTCGCCATACAATCAGTTCGTTAATTTTTCGCGGGGGAGGCGAAACAGCCAATCAGAAGCCAGCATTTTTCAACAAAAAAGGCATTTCAAACGAGTGCTTATAAGCTTCGCCATCTAGCGGCGGCGGCGAGCGGCACTGCTCTCTCTTACTAGTTCTAATTACTAGTTTAGATGGCGCTGTTTTGAAAAAGTTTAAATTCGGTAAAAATATAACGTAGATAACGTGATCTAGTAAAATGTTTATATTCGTTTGATTCTGTGATCGTTAGTGTACATTATATATTTAATTTTTGTTGTATTTTCCTTGAATACCCTAGGGTAGGCACTGCTTTTCTGCTTGTATGGAATGCACGCCACTGTTTGAGTGTATAACAAGGAGTGATGATCTATCACGTGTGGTGGCGCATGCGCACTGCCTTGGTTCCGCGTTACATTAGTACGCACACATCATCTCCGACGCAGGAGCCTCACGTCTCTGTCCGCAACTTAACAACATTCATATTAGTCCAAGTTTTAGACAGACTACTCGCTCCACAGGTCGTGAGGTCTTTGAGTATCATGCACATAAAATAGTAAAGCTTAACGACTATGCGTCTAAGTGTGTGTGCAAACAGCACTGCTAATACTACAATGTGAAACAATTTCATAAACAATAAATTCGCGGGCGAGCATCGGTGGGCCGGTGATCAGGGCAGATTAACGGTGCTGGCGGAATTAAATTACCTCAGCCATTAGTGGAAAGGGCTTATGCGTCAGCGCAGGTCGAGAGCGCAGAGACGTTTAGCGCCGCGCGACCAAAACGCCGGTAGCGAGGTCCGATAGTATCGCGTATAATATTGCCGCTCGCGTTTCGTTTTGTTCGGTTTCGTCCGCTGCCTGTGCTGCTGTTGCTGGTTACTTTGTGTGCCCGCTCTAGCGGTCGCTCGCGGCTCCTGCTGCGGAGCTTCTCACAATAATCTCGGATTTGTTGATGAGTCGTTGAGATTGCAATGCTGCACGTTTCCGCCGGTTGTTCGCCTTGTAGTTTCTATATCTCGGGTCTAAATAGTCCCTTTATTTGACGATTACGTTTAACATTACAATTTACAGTAATGTTTTTGTAAATTGAATAGATTGGACCCCTGGCTCATTGTTTATCTAATATTTTGAATATTTCAGTTGGAGTAAGGTGTTGTCCTAAGAGTGCGCAGCGCGTTGATTCGCAGTGAACCGGCAATTAAGGCAATAAATAATAAATGAAAAACGGCGGCGGCGGGCGGCGCATGCGCAAAACGACTAGTAGAAATGTTATTTTAGTAATAACGTAATAGCCGTGCGATGCCGCCGGCGCGGCGCGGGAGGGGCGCGGGCGCGGGTGGTGTCCAGTCCAACCAGCACCGGACCGCTGCAGAAGTGTTTTTACTCAGAAATCGACAAAGTACTGAGTTGTAGCGAGCGTTTTCGTACTTTGGAGGGCACGTAGAGCAGTAAGTTCCAGCTGTGTAGTCTATTGAGTACAATCGTTAAACCAAGTCAGCCATTTGGCGGTTGGATAAATTTGACAAGGCTGGTTAAATTCGCCACATACTTGATTATATCAATACTACACGAAAAATAAGAAGGAAAATACTACGTGTCTAGAGATTGTAGAATATAGTTTTATGATTGAAAATTAAACAATAAGCGGCTGTTTATTCACAGGGTGGTTGTTTACAGTGAAATGGCCAGGTGCGCACGCGGCGGCGGCGGCGGGCGGTATCGGTTAGTATCGATGCCATCATCATAACACTAATTTGGCCAAATTTCGATAAGATACGCTGCGCGAGCGCCCCCGGGCGGTCCGCTCCTCTGAAACTAGCTGCGATTAATTTAATTTGGAAAAAACAACCAAGTTTACTTATTGCGAAAATATTTGGAAAAAAATATATGTTATACGTCACGTTCATAATTTTCGGGGTGGGGTTGTATCGTAGACACGGCCGCGGACGGAGCTCGTGACTCGGCGTAGTCCTCATTCGACGTAACGAATTCTTTAATTCTTTAAGCTATTGGTATTGGGCCTTTTTATAATAATTCGAAAACGGCACGGCAAAATTGTAATTACCATTGCTTCCTACGTAATAATACTAGAAGCTGAAACCATAAAGGGCAATGGAAATTCAAATTTTAAAGTGCCGTGCCGTGCCGCTCGAATTATAAAAAGGCCCATCCCGTGGTGTTATTTGTTTATTTATTATAGCAAACTGTATCCCCTGATTTTTTATCATCAGGTTTTTGAAACGCTTATCAGTATGGAAGCAAGTAAAAAACGTATTCACGTCAAAACAATGTGAGGGAAGACACTGAGCAAGCTTACCTTCGAAAAAAAATAGCTTACACAACACATGAATAATTTGGAAAGATATTTGTTTCTCTTTTACGTATATCTAATTTGATGTAAACTAATTAGAATAGAATAGAATTATTTGGTAGGACATTCAGGATGCCACTTAAAACAAGTCAAGATTACATGAAATACATAATTGTAGCAGAGTTCAAGTGTGTTACAAACATATGTAATTGTTGCAATAAATGATAACTCTAGATTGGTTTTTATTTTACGAGAGAAAATATTAATTTTCCTTTCAGTGAAAATATTGTATGGAAACTGGTACGAACGCAAAAACCTAATAACTACGAATATATAGATTTGGAATTTCCGTATATTTCGTACTGACTTTTATAAAATACATGCCAAAAGCAAAGGTGGTGGTTTCAGTTGCATTGCCTGTTTCGTTTTTCTTTTTCTCTATTCTGGAGTGTCTGTTATTTTTTAGAATTTGTTTGTAAGTTAATAATAATATTGTTTATTTAGTAAAAAGTGCATGATTTTTGTTTTTGTTACATTTGGTATACATTGATTGTAATCATAATATTATAATCATTTGGTATACATAATTAAGTATAAATTGTTTATTCTTTATTTATTTTTTACAGTATTTTTTCCAACTCACTAGATACAGGCAGTACGGTTTATTTTAATAGTGGTTATTCTCAGTTATTTTTGCGAGGATCTCGGACAGAGAAGCATCCCGTCAATACATTTTCATGCATATCATGATCGATATAAATATAATAGCGGTCTTGCCGTATTGTTAGGGACGCTAATGACAATGATCGGCGGTGATCTAAACATTCTCCCGCAATTTGCTGCGCGCGCGCAATTATGTCGGGAGCCTGCGGGGGAAAAGTGGGAGGGGGAGGAGGCTTAATATTCCTAAATCATAGTGCGGGTAAGACGGGAGCCGGCCAATTCCCGCGACATGTCCGCGCCGCTCGGCTACCGGCGCGGCGGTCGGCGGCGGTCGGCGTAATGGACCGCCGCCGATTACCGACGGACACCTACACCATCATACGAACATGCAAACTGCGAACACAATTAATGAAATAGGCGTGTGCAGCAGACAGTCGACATACTGCCGATGTACCTATGTGGACCTGGCTGAAAGCTGATCTAGCGCAGCTGTTTGTTGTTAACTAGGGGTTCGAGTTCGGCCTAGGAGCTTTATCCATCCACATTTAATGCTATGATATGGTTTGCTATGATATGCAAACCTATACCCTACTTAAAATTTGGGAAACATTAATTGAATATTCATCAACATTTTTGATGCTATACCTATGCAAACGTAGACCCTGCCTAAAGTTTGGGAAACATTATTACCTCTACAATCTGAAAGTGTAACGGTTCGTCCTCTATTTCTATGACAAACATAGTCATGCTTATGTATAAAACTGTCAAGTCATTTTGGAGACTGCAGCATAAAATGAATGTCCAATTTCTTCCAGCTATTTATGAATGAATCTCTCGTATTAGACGGAATTAAAACAACAGGAGTGCCCGGGCGCACCGAATTCCAGCGGCTCCCGACGATCGCCGCGCTACAACCACTATTTGATTGGACTCCTCCCACTAATTATATTCTTATGAAATAAACTCTGCGTTTAACTTCACCCGTGCGTACTTTTAAAATGTCCAGTCTCCTGAATCCTGAATAAGGATTTTAGATTTTGTTCCTTCGGGTTGAGATTGAGTATCCGTCGTATTCATCCTGGAATTTGGCAGAGCTCAGCGCAGCAGTAGCCGTAACAGCCACCGTCACACCGCAGATAACAATATCTAACTGTGTAATCATAATTTTAAGAAATTGTTATGTGTCTTTGTAATATTTTTGAAATGGGACTTTTTATTAAAACGATTTGGTCAGGTAGGTCGTACTGCCGCGTCCGTCCGCAACTCGAAGCTCGACAGTATTGGATGGCGATCATTAATCGCGCTGCAATATTAATGCTCCAATATGTATTGCATTAGCACCTCCATCTGATAAGACGGTGGTGATGCATGCGCGTGCGCTGGTTGCGTCGTCGAGTGCGTTGGCTTCGAGTTGGCACTGCTCGTCGGGTGCAAATTGGACTGCAGATGGAACTACTCAGTCAAACAGACGACACGCCCCTGTGAGATGACAATTATAAAATTGAACGCAGTTAATAATCGCTTTCCATATCCGAAAGTGTGATGTGTTCACAAGTTATTTATTAAAGACAACGTAGCTTATCATTAATACTAAAATAATATTGAGCCTGCGGGATGCTTGAGTACGAGTACGATTGGAAATGGCACGTTTAACGTGATTACGTTGTCTCATACTTATTCTTCTTTTGCTTTTAGTGTTTTTCCGACTTTGTGCTAAACTGGTATGTCGCGAATATTATACATTGATAAGGATATAAACAATTGATTCAATTAACATACGTTTTTCTCTCTTCTCAGGGTGAAAAATTTTCGTAAGTGTCTACGTAACTGTCCTAAAAATTACAAAATGCGAGACGTTGTTTTGATGGTTTCAAAATTACATCAATTTTGTTAGATATCAATGTGAACTTCTGCCGTCTTGGCACAGGCTAGAAAAAATCCGTTCTAAGATTCTGTTAGTAAGTATGTTGAACTTTGTAAAGTGTTTTCTTGATTAAACAACATTTTATTTATGTAGAAATAAAAGTAGTGCAAAATGGCTTTGTTTCTACGATAGAGTCTATACTTGCTGTTGGATATTGGTTTAATGGGTATGTTTCGAATTCTGCGTCAGTTATTATGACTATGTAGTTGTCAAGTTGCCAAGTATGAGTACCTCATTGACGAGGCCCGACGGATAGACGGACGGACAAACGGTTGGATCGGATCACCTCGAGGTCGCGAATGACTCGAATTTACAAACAAATGTAGGATGTCATAAATCTGAGCCTACGTTTTGTTATTGTGTCTTGTCATTCCGAGGGGCGGGCGGCGCGGCACTGCGGTGCTTGCAATATCATTTATTGTATTAGTTTATTTGCGTATCATTTAACTTGATAGCGTAATTGCCCTTGCTAACGTCGTGTTTGCATTCCTGCCAGGCTGTACAACCAAGAGCACATCAAACTTCACACTTAAAATATTCCTTAGATTCCAGCGGTTCAGCATGATGTGCTTTTGAGTGTATCAAAAGTCATTATCTACACCTACTCAAATTATCACATCACTAAAGGTAGAGCGAAAGGATTATATTAAATAAAAGATAGAAATATCGCTTTATTTCTATAAAGAAATTTCTTCTAGGAAACCAAGGACAGTAAAATGTATACTTACATATTGACCAAATAAAAACGATAGGCTACGGAACCCTAAAAAACGATGAATGTTAAAGCAAATGTTCGGAATTTGTGTATGAGTAGTCAGTCGCAATAACAGCTCGAAGTAAATTGAAGTAGATACGTTAGATATGTACCTACTGATAGACATTATTGATAGTATCTATATGATACAAGTACTCGCACCGAGACATGCCAGGACTCGATCACCTTCAGGAATGCTGTTCGTGGCGCGGTACGGAGCACCTACTTACTATGTACTCGCATGTGACTCAGTTATGTCGGTAATGGTAACCATACAAGAACTGTTCATACCTACACCTGCCGTAGGTACTATAAATATGTAATGTTGATGTAGTGAACTCTACTACCCTGAGGGACCAATAGGATGTTGTTCCACAAGAGGGATATTCTTAACTTCCTTAACAATTAAATACAAACTACTCTCGTAGTTTGGCGATTTTAGTCTTAAGTTAAACAGTGTAATATTTAATTGAAAATAAATAAAAAATAAATTTATGTGAAAGTTTGTTCGTTAGTCCTTTACATAAAACGTAGCAACAGGTCAACGTAATTTTTTTAAAGGTGTCTTTCAAAGGCCTTTTCCACATGGACGAAGCCGACGGCGGAAAACTCGTCAAGTTATAAAATATTGGCAGTAAAAGTTTGTCAAAATGAGAAACTGGTATTAACATTTTATGAACCATTATTTTTCGACATGTAAAGAGTGTCTGATAACTGATAACCCTCTCAATTTGTGTCAAACGTGGCATCAAGTAGTTCGCTAGAACCAATGCTGCTCTGCCTACCCCGTTAGAGATTATAGGCGTGAGCGTATGTATTTGTATGTAAAGAGTGTTTTCTGTCGGCTATCCAGGCTCGAGTCCCACAAGGTCCGTGCCAAAGTCACCGCGTGGGGTCACCGCCGCGGGCGCATGATTCGACGCGACCGACCCCCGGCCTCGGCCGTCAGACCTCCACAGAACATCTTCACCTTACTCACTATAAACACAGATAGGTATTTATAATAGGTATTAAAATTGATTGGGACATTCTAAAAATACTTGTATGTATGTATGTAAATCCTTTATTGTACAACAAAATTATAAAGTAGACACTGATTAAAACATAAAGCGACAATAGGTACAAAGGCGGACTTATCCCACAAGGGGATCTCTTCCAGTCAACCCAGTAATGTTGAGAGAAATCTTGAGCAGGCGGGACGGTACAACCGGATGAAAACATAAATAGAACTAATGAGACTATTAATACTTACTTATATTATAGTAAAACTAGCTGATGCCCGCAACTTCGTTTGCGTGTTAATTTTTTCTTTTGAACAGATTACACTTTATTGACGGTCTATTAATGGACCTTCATTTAGTTTATTAAATATTGATTTAGTTTAAGATTTAGATTTTTACATACAAAAGTTTTTTCCCGCTAACTCCCGTTCCCGTGGGAATTTTGCAATATCCAGTTGCAATTAAGCTTAAGGTTTACTAAGGTACCTGCATGCCAAATTTCAAGCGTCTAACTTAAGCGGTTTAGATTTTTCATACAAAAGGATTTTCCCTCTAATTCCCGTTCCCGTAGGAATTTCGGGAATTCCTTTCTTAGTGCACCTCTACGGTACCTAAGCTACGTCCCTTCCAAATTTCAAATGCCTACGTTTAGCCTTTTAGGCTCTGCGTTGATATGTCGGTCAGTCAGTCAGTCAGTTTCTCCTTTTATATATTTAGATAAGATGATAAATATAATACAAAACATACAAGAAACGTAAACAACACAATTAGGTACTTAAGAGCACAAGAATTATTCATAAAGATACATACTTTTTATTTGTTTTTATTCTCCTCTTATCATTAAAGGTAGAATATCAGTGTGCCAACATAAAGTTTTTTCGTTCAATAGAGACGACGACTTGATCCTGTTTTTTATAAATTAGCATTCTCCCATTCGGGAAAATTATGTAGCCTATGCCCATCGGGGATAATGTGTCTTTCTAGTGGTGAAAGAATTTTTCAATTCGGTCCAGTAGTTTCGGAGCCTATTCAATGGAAACAAACAAACAATCAAATCTTTCCTCTTTAAGATATTAGTATAGAAGACTTTAGAACCTTGTTCAAGATATTTCATTTCATCAATAATAAACTGACATGAAGAAGAAGAGACATTATCTTAGGATTATACTTCATCAACTACTTCAGTGATTATATCACCTCATTTGTGCAGATTTTTATTCAGAGGTACAGTTATAATGACTGGGTCAGCACATATTGTTTGCAGTATTTGCACAGAATAAATATTAGTACTAAAGTGTATTTGGCTGTTCGTTCTGTCTCTACGTTATGCTCGAATTTTTTGTTATACTCCCTAGATAAGTGTGTTTTTTATTTATTTTGATTCTCTGTTGACTCAAAAAAACAAGTTTTTTTCGTGTTCTATTATGGTCAAACTACAACAGCTTTCTCGATTTTTATTCAGAGGTACAGTTTATTATATGTTTAAATAACTAGACACTGTATTATGACTGTGTCAGCACATATTGTTTGTAGCATTTGACTGTTCGTTCTGTCTCTACGTTATGCTCGAATTTTTTGTTATACTCCCGAGATAAGTGTGTTTTTTATTTATTTTGATTCTCAGTTGACTCAAAAAAAATAAGTTTTTTTCGTGTTCTATTATGGTCAAACTACAACAGCTTTCTCGATATACTTTAGCAAATTTTACAAACTGTCCGCTAATAAATATAGTGTTCGATTCGACGGCGGTCGATTTCGCGTAAAATTTGATTACTTGTGTCGATGGTATCGGCGATATGCGCGGGCGCAGGCGGCGGCGGCGGCGCGCGGATCCAATCGATCCGCCGCGGCCGGGCACCACGCGCAAATTGAATACCAGACAATGAACTACAAGTACAAGTACTAATCGATTTTTTTTACCCACCAACGAATTTTATAATATAACGTTTACAAAATTCACTAAGTTATCAATTTCTGACTCTCATTGAGTGACAATTTAATATATTGAAGGTAAGGTTTTTTAAAGATATAAATAGTATCAAAAAGTGTTAATGCTTTGGGCGATTGAAATTCATATCTAAAAAACCCATCTCTGAACACACCAAGTTACATTATAACCATGATATTATGGAACTAAATAAACTAAAACCTACTACCATCATTTTTTAATTTTACGAGTACTATAAAGTTTGGTTTAGAAAAGTAGTAGATATATATAAAAGATCGTCTCTACTTTTGCCAACACTCTGATGTGGATCATTTTAGAATATTTATTAGATTACGCAATTACATTTTGAACAAAGAATTTTATCGACAGGACAATATACTTATTTGTTTCATACGACTCACAAGTCACAGTTCTAACTGTTTCTTAGCCCGATATCCTCTATCTTATTACTGTTTTATTTACAAACAAAGCAGGATATTTACTTCTAATGATAGGCTTTGAGTAGGGGCTGTACAAGAGCAGGTAAATGCTAAAACTGTGTAAATGTGTGATAATGTGATGAGGTGTCTACCCCGTCAGGAACAATCTGCTAAGTGCAAGCTCCCATTCTTGTCTATCGAATAAAATCTTTGACAGTATACGAAAGTAGTCATACTAATTAGTATACGAAAGTAGTCATACTAATTAGCTAAGTACATTAATGAAGGTATAGGCTTTACAATACAGAGTGCTTTTTTAATTACTGGCCAAGTTTTTCTGAAGTTATCAGTATTAGTGATAGAAAATAATAATAATTCATTTACAGTATTACAGTCGTACCTGTGTAAAATGGTGTAACCCTTTAATATGTATAAAATATTAGCTTTCCGCCCGCGGCTCTGCCCGCGTGGACTACAGGTTATATCGTGCCCAACTGTGGGATAAAATGTAGCCTATGTCCTTTTCCAGGCTCTAATCTATCTCTGTACCAAATTTCATCAAAATCGGTGCAGTAGTTTAGGCGTGAAAGACGGACAGACAGACAGATAGACAGACCGACAGAGTTACTTTCGCATTAATAATATTAGTAAGGATAAGGTGACTTTAAGTTAGTTAGCGAAAGTTTAAGATGTGAATCGGCCCATTAGGTATGTATTCTTTTAAAGAAGTCAAAATAAGAAAAAAAATGTTGAGTTCTCATACCTACAACCGAGATGTTGAAATAGATTTACCTAAAGCCCTGTATATTTGTTTAAAACTCAGAAGCCAAGTCAGAGGCCATTATGCGGTTTGAAAACTCTGACACCAGGGTTAGCCAAGTTCGCCACACACTTGACTATACCTACACGATGAGAAGAAGAAGACTTGTAAAAATAACTGCGAGAATCTTAAACAATGTAGGCCTATTCATGTCAGTAAAGCTCTTCAAAGTAAGTATTAATTCATCGTTAGAAATTCTAAGAAGCAAAACTAGGCAGTGATAAAATAAATTTTGCTGCATAGAACGAAATATCGTCACGTAGGGCCCACGTCTCGGCCCTATCTAACTGACACACAATCTACCTACCTACCTAACTCTGATTGTGGCAATTTCTTAACAATTTTCTAATCTAGACCGAATAAAGTTTATTGAATGTTATTAATGATGATTATTCAGCGTAACTAAATATTCTGTTTTCTCAAATGCTTTGACCGAAAAGTACCTAGGTACAATTTCACAAAAACACTAGTGTTGTCGCCCCCTAAACCTACTTCTATTAAATTATGTCATGTGCGATTATAAAATAAGAAAACTTTTGGTTTCCTTCAATAATTTCCGGAAAATATTTATTATAATAAATAGCAATTTATTTGTACATTTGCGTTACTGTTGTCAGTGATAGCATCATCATTAATAAACAAGCTCTCAACAACGCTGGAAAGGAGTTTCCTCAGGGAGTTTCAGTATGAATTGAAAATTATTAACGAATATGTTACACAGATGGCACTATGGTAGTTGCTGGTTCAAACAACCCTGCTGCCAAATATGAGAGAACCCTAGCCGCACCCTCCACCAACACCCTTAGAGGTTGTGCTACCCCACACTAGGTGGCGCTGTGAGGGTTTGCAAAAATTTCATTTACTTACTCTTTTTCTTTTGGTCCCATATCTACTAAATGCCACAAAAATAATTTGTGTCGTATATTCACGGACACTGGATTTAGTTCAAAAGTGACAAGAAATTAAAATAAATTTTTATAATAATTTATGTAGGTATGTATGGTATTTTTTTCACAAATAAAAAAAGTAATTAATCAAAGTTACCGTAAGTCTAATTAAGTTCATTGAATTTACTTAAAATTGAATTTAGGGCAGATTATTGCTGGTTTAGTTCATCTATTCGATACGAGATGGCGCCAGTAGGTGCAGAGTTGAGTCAGTTTGTATGGGAGATTTGGAACATTAGTATATAGTACGATTTTACTAAAGACAAGCTTTCCGCCCGGGACTTCGTT